>JAQGCC010002098.1:0-19912 GCA_034698905.1 Xestoiulus laeticollis | reverse complement strand
GTGTGAATTAACACGCAAAAGTTTTCTTGATCCACATCAGTTCTACATCAACGTTGGTGTGAATCAGGTGTAAGAAAACGTGAACATGGACGGTAGATGATTGGAGCTCTGTATATTTCTTCAAAAAAATTCTTAATAATGTGCGAAGGGTACGTTTGCGTTTGTTGTTTCTGTCGCACTGAAAGACCATGTCTTAGAATGAAACATTTATTTCTTTTATAACGTTATATAATATTTATATGTAAATTTCCTTCAAATACAGCCAACTCTAAATCATAGTGGATGACGCGCATGCATAATATATAAGAAGAAATCTCAAAATAAAAACACGAACTTATATCAACGGAGAAGTATTTTTGTTCAATTTATCATTTACATTTCAAAACGAAGCAAATTTGAAAATTATATTACAATTCTCAAATGTTTTAAAAAAAGTTGGTTTTTATTAAAGGTAATATGACATTCTGCGTTATCCCTCAGGGTATTTTCAATTATTGATACTGTACAAAAAAATAGCAACGTAAATGTGCATGTTTTTGATGAAGAAAAAAACAGCAGAAGAAAATAATAGATCCTGATACATAGTACCAAATGATCAATAATAGAAAAATCTCATGAATTATATTTTAAACCACAGTGTATACCGTTAATGTACCATTCGTATAATAGATAAAATTTAAAGTTAATAGATAAGAGCCCCATCAACCAAAATGCCCTGTAATAATACAAACAACATCATTTGTGAACATTCCTATTCGAAAAACATGTTAACGGTTAAAAGAGATCAGCTCTGCATATATTTTGCATGTATTAATGCATTGCCATTTTACGAAACACTGGCGTCTACATTCAAATAAACCAGTTTCCAAAAGAGCATCGAAGAAACAGGGAGAGACAGAAGCAGATGCAAGATTTTAAGACAGCTAGCTTCATTTATTTATAAAATTCTCAGTGAACGTTTTAGGCCACTGCAATTTGAGAGAAAACCAAGCTTTTTATATATGCCAATGGAAAGTGGATATGGACCGTGAGAACCTCAAAGATGCAGTCAGTGTATGCAATCTTCCCGATTCTGGAAAACAAGTCCATGTCCCCTTTTGTCTTTGAATTCATCGTGAAAATCTCGAGCCTCGGTCTGCCCACTCTCGATATAGTCGCAACAGTGTCACTAGTCGTCTGTCAATAAAACGGCTGGCTCTCCGTCCTTACTTCAATGTTATCTGGTGTTGGAAACCACGTGGCCAAGCCAGCACGTATACCTGTAAAGTGGACTGGCAAGCTATGCTCTTCTTCAGTTCACTACAGGTAGTCGCTACCATTAGTCCTGCTTGTTGAATGCTAGTGCTTCCACCAACTACAACCAATGGGAGAGACCGGCTTCTTCTGACGAACAAATTCACTTTCTAAATCATGTAAACATTTTCATCGAACAGAGAACCACTTGCAGGATTCTAACCGCACAACGTGGGATTTTAAACCCCCAAAAAAACATGTGATTTACTGTTATTTTCGTAATTTGGCACTTGATCATCTTCATCGTTTTTGTGACATTGCAAATGTGAACTTTATGTCCTTGCAATTAACGATGCAAAACTTCACTGAAAGTGTTTTGAGAACAAGCTCTAATTTCAGCTTGACTTTCGAGCAAAAGAAGCGTTTGGAGAGTGTACAGTCACTCGAAGAATTAAAATGCTTGCAGACGTTTTGGACTACTCCTTATCCAGAAGGTAAGATTAATTGGTTTTTTTCCTTCTCCAAGTTTTTTTTTTTTTTACAATATTATTGAAAATGTTTTGGTGGTTATAAATGTATTCTTTGCTGCAATATTCATTTGAATGAATGAGGGCAGGGGGTCAATTACCGTTTGATCAATGCTAACTGCTTTGTTAGTAGGGGTGTTGAAGTAGATTTGTAGGAAAATGAGTCCTCATGATCAGTCATCAGAAAAAAATAACCATATAAAATCAAATCAATTAAAATCACGGTGGGTGTTCTTTTATTTAATAAATTTTTATTTTTCTCAAATTTCTCAAAAAGGAAAAGGATTGAGTGTATGTTAGACAGTACACACTTGTTAGGCCAGAACCAGGGCGGGAAAATTGTATTTGATCATGGCCACGCCACGTATGAACATCTTAAAATGGTCATTTATAAGATAACAGACAGAGTGGGTCAGCTAAGACATTTACATCATGTTCTTGAGCATAAAAAAATAACATAAATTTGTATATGGAATTTACTTTAAAAATGTTGTTATATTACAATAGAAACAGATATGGTATTTCGAAAATGACTGCATGTATATACATGTATAGCCAATGAGTGAAATTTCATGTAGGCTTAATGTGCCAGTGAACATGATGCTGCTTAATTACACAAAGACATAGCCTGATCATACATATGAAACCAGATTTTTTTTTATTAATTTTTATAAATACGAAATAATATAATATCAATGATATATATGTCATGTTATTGTATTCTACTGAAAAGGGTAACAAATAAGGTAATGGGCTTGTCATTCCCAATTTGTAAATGGGAGTGTTGGAAGGGTTATATAACCCCTAAAATAAGAACTTTTTGGGCCTATTACTTTTAAAGAATAACACATTCTAATATAAGTATTCTCTGGCCTAACCCTTATAAACTAGTATTAACGAGAAAGTTCAGTTTCCCAACAAACAAGTTTGAAATCTTAATGCCTCGAAAATTGATAAATAATAAGGCGTTCGATGCATTTAATCTGTCCACATTCAAACGAGGAAAATTTATTCTTGCTTAGCCAGCACACCTATTTTCCAATTAAATTGCGACACATATGCACTTCAAAGATTACCAATTGCTTCCTAAGGTATGTTTAAGCAATAAAGAACCTATTATTTACTCGCACTTCTTAGACGAACCTTCACCCTATACAGGTGAGATTTAAAAGTTTATAAACTCTATAGATTAGAAAGAATCTTATTCAGCTAATAAATCCCTCGATTTTTTTTGTGAGTATAGACTAAGATGAAATCAAGTATTAAAAATGCTTGCTTTTACATATCGTAAAACCACGCTTCCATTGATTGGGACATTATTATTTCGTAATGGGGGGATAATTATTAAATGCGCTTTATAAAAATGGTAAACTAGATCAAAATTTAAAACGTAATATTAATCTTCAGTTTGGATCTCTGTCATTATTACTGTAATTCGTTTGAATTTTGCAACTGCTCACGAAGCAAAAAAACACAAAAAATTGCTATCAAACATTAAAAATATGAAGAAAAAAAATTAAACATGCCAAGCCTCGTAAATTAATTATTTCAAAAAAGGGGGTTATTGTTAATTGACCGTAAATTGTGATGATATTGCGGGACCAGAGTTCTTTGTGGGAAAACAACTTTTCCTATCTGAACCCCTATCTTGTTGGTGCAACTATAAGTGTTTTTTTATTGGAAAGTGCTACAGAAACTGTTGTCAACAATTTTTAATTGAATATAGGCCTGCCATTTTTTGTTTCAAAAAGCTGCTTACCTTCATTCGATATTTTTTTAACATTGATTGTAGATAAATAAACCGCTTTTGAATCCAGTTAATTTGCCACAAAACTGTTGCTCGCTGCTCCTAATAAGTTTTGCAAAATTATTTTCATTTCGAATTATTAGATGGCATTTATTCATCATTTCTATTAATATAAAAGGGCACCATGAAAGAAACTGGATTGTTGGTCAAATCTATTTTGTTTACAGTATGCAGGAAACTCAACAACTCGCATTATAAAGCATGATAAATTAGCATTATATATCCAGGAAATAATACTTTGCATTTTCAGTTTTATAACGCGCTACATCATGCATAGAAATTTCTGCATGTTTATTTTTATTATGTTTATGAAATTAAAAGTATTGACATCGAGTTATAAGGCAATATTAAACTGCAAAGAGTCAATGAACCGTGTAAATTAAATAAGCACTGCAGAATGAATTTCTTATTTCCTCAATATTTATGTACATGTTTATAAATATGAAACATCATTTGCAGATGTTATCATTCGCTATGAAAATGCTTCTATAATTAATCTTAGCACGTGCTTAATTTAGCTTTCATAGAAAGTAAGCTTATACTGTATATTCGGGGGTACGCCACGTTATACGTATACCCAACTATTGGTATCATAAAGTGCATGTTTAGTTTATGATATTAATACTGGCGAACTTGTCTTCATTCGCCCTATATGCCATATAGCAAATATTACCATTGCAGGGTAATTCAAAAATATGATAACGCTTTGACATACATGCATTTGCAATTAACCAGCAAGCCTGTCATCACGTGATAAGTAAATGTCAAAGTTCGTTATGAAATTTATTTGAAAAAATGATTTGCAGAAATTCATTCCTATATAATAGAAACGTGCATCTCTACAAAATCTGCACTCTTAAAATATACAGTAAAACCTGGTAATGTGACCACCTTTATATAGCGACCACTTCTGCATAGTGACCACTTTTCATAAATTATTTTAGTGCATACATGTCAGCTTTCCATCATCGACCACCTGTATATAATGACCAAGTTTCGTCGTTTTTTAGCTGGTCACCTTTAGCAGTTTGCCCTATATTTCTTTAAATTGTTCCTATGAAACAAATACAGTAGAACCTATATCTAAAAGCCTAACTATTGGGACTAATGAAAAATATGCTTTTGAACAGGAATGCTATCAGACAGATTTTTTAGACATGGGTCTTATAGCACAGTTTAGGTTCGTAGAAACGATATTATTCTTTAACACAGGGTCCTTTTAGACAGGTTTTACTGCATACACGCATCTTAAAGACATATCGTAAAATCGATGTTATGCTGCAAGCTAATTAATAAACAAAAATGTTTTAAATATCCATTATATCCATAAACTTTCTACTATTAGAAACACACAGGTTAATTAAAAGTTATAAAACGTGTGTTGCGTAACTCAGAGGCATTGCTAATTTCTTCATGCCCATGTGTGAGTTGCTTATCAAGCAGTATATGCTTTAAGATTGTACAAATAACACAGAATTCGCCTACGAATCTGAATGTGGGACTACACACACACACCATTTAACTCACTACTTTCGAGTCCTATAATTTGCACCTTGACACGCCGTTGTTTACGTAAATGCCAATATAAGTACAAATTACATAAATTTAAAGACCAGTAAAAGCTACCCTTACAAAAATAATGAGCACAAAGTGAGCAGAAAAATATCCCAGTGTATTTTCTACAGAAACTATTATGCAGAATTCTTAAAACAGAAAATATGGGATTTACATCATAAAAGGTGTCTGCTGAATTTTCCTTTCTTCAGTTTTCAAAATACATTGTATAATACAATTATACTGAATAAGATTCCATATATGATGCCAAGTGCTTGTTATTAGAATTCCTCTAAGGATTTTTTTAATAAATTTAACAATTTTAGTTTCTGCAGAAATGCAACATAATTGATTTGGCAGCAAAATTAGTCACCATTTAACTGTTGATACCTTACTTAAAGATGCTTTGAATTCATCTAAAAATTATGCATTATGTGGCAATTTTCTAACGTAATACTATCATACTATTCTTTTGAAGTTCTTTGACAAAAATATCGGATGTCAATTAGCAATTTGACAATTATGACATAGAGCTCCCATAGAATTTTTTTTTCCAGAATTTTGCAGGATTCACCCGGTTGATCGTCTGCAGAATTCTTTTTGTATGGGAGCTCAAACATAATTCTGCAGACAATCAACCGTGTGAATCCTGCAAAATTCTTGAAAAAAAAATTTGTATGATAGCTCAAATGCTAACTCAAATGTCTACAACAAATTATTAATTACATAAAATTGTCAAATTGCTAATTGACATCCGATATTTTTGTCAAAGAACTTCAAAAGAATAGTATGATAGTATTACGTTAGAAAACTGCAACATAATGCAGAATTCAAAGCATATTTCAGTAAGGTATCAAAAAGTTCAACAAAGCATAACAAGCATTGTTTTTGCATATTTTCGGTTGAAACATAAACAACAACTTTCGTATAGAAAAAGATTTCAATCTCATTATTTTTATGTTTTTAGTACATTACTTTTTTCTTCTTTTCGCTGTTGGTCTCATTCTTTCCTTGAACAAAATAAGTTGCACATCTGTCATTTATATATTTCTAGAATATCAACAACTTCATTACACATGCATTATACAAACAATAACCTGGACTAGCTATTGTTAAAAAACGTTTGCATATGTGCAAACAAATAAACAAGATCAGGCCACCGTAAATAATTGAAATGTGTATGCACAAATAACAATCCTATTCATGGAAACCATAACTATTGAACTTCGCATGTTGCGCAGGTTGGAGCGTAATGATGACGTCCTAAATTAAATTAAGTACCAAGATAAAAGAGGGTTAAACATTTTAATGACACTATTTTGTCAGCATGATTAAAGCTACGTGGCATTTCATTTTCTAAAGGCTCATTTCTAAACAAAAACATACAAGAAAACAATACATGTTTGTCGCAATGCTGCAAATCAGGATAAGACCAGACGTGGTCCAGCAACCAAAATTTGAAAAATAAAAAAGCAATTTGGCAATAATAGGTAAAAGATTGTCATCGACAAAGGATAATTAACAAGATCATTATTTACTCGAGAAAACAAAATGTTACACACGAAATCGTATTTCGAAGATATTTATGTTAAAGTTGCCTATAAGCAGCTTAGTGTGAAAAACCTTATAAGATCTGTGACGTGTTCTTCACATCTACCAGAATTTCGCAATTGTTTGTAAATTCACCTTCAGCATAATTCGGACATGTGGATCTAGTCTTAGCCATATATTAAAAACTTTGATTTGAAACATGGTAATAACTGTCACTAAACTATCATTACTATATCCAAATGTTTTGTTGCAATCTTATATTTCAAATTACAAGAGAGATCATGCAGATGGTCATTTTTATAAATCTTATTGAATATTTGATTAAAATCAATATGTACGAATTTCAGATTTCATTGATGATATAAGTAATTTAACTTCCATCATAATAACAGCATTCAAGAAAGAATAATTCAAATATTTAGGACGCAAATGAATTCAAAAAAGATTATCCAAAATAATAATTTAAATGTTTAAATGAATAAAATAAATAAATATAGCAGTAAGATTTGGCTTAAAATCTCAAAGCTTAAGTCTACGTGAATTTTGTGTATGGAAATTCATGTGTTTTTGTTATCATGAACAAGTCTTTAAGGTTTTTAGAAGATTTTTAGAAAAAAAAAACATTATAAAAGTAAGTCCTTAATAATGACTTTATTTAAAAAAAGTTTACTTTTTAAATAATGTACATATACCACTACTTTATAAAAAGTGGCTACCTGCATCTACTAGAAGATTTCTGACCCTAAAAAACTGAAGGCTAGTACCAGCTATCCATTTCCATTGCCAATAAGGCTGTTCTTGTATCTTTAAATCGCTAAAATGGGATTATTAAAAGCTTATTTCAAAGAAAAACATGTTTTCATAAAGCAGAGGATTGATTTCGAAATAAAAAAACATAACAAAACACTTTACGAACAGTAATCAGATTTTATACTCGATATAGTTCCTACATGCACCATTAACGGTAAAAGTTTTTTAGTAGCCTTTAAGTTTATTCAAAGTTTCGATTTTTTGAAATAGTGTTGTAGCAAGGTGGTTTTATCTACCTGTTTGCTATATAGAAAAACACTACTCGCGTCGTGTACATGACCAAACTGTATATCTCAAAAACATCACAAAGCTTAAAGATAATTTTGATAGTCAGATTTAACAGTCCTAATTTTCCACCACTTCGCTCAATATGCCAATAAATTAAGTATAAAAGTGCAATAGCAAATAAGCATTCATAGCAATAACCAGCATCTTCAATTCAATTTATAATAATGATAATTGCATGTATATCCTATAGATCGCAAAATAGATGTAGGCCTATATGTAGTTAACACCCGCATAATTATAATAATTCTAATTACACAGAAATTTAACGAAGTGTATTAACCATGGATGCCATTCATGCATACTTACAAATTATCGATTTTCAAAAACGAGACGAAAATATTTACATAATTTATATCGTTCAGTGAATGTAGAATTAAACTTGCATTTTATCATAGCATTTTCTTGATGCGTTTCAAATGCACAGACCGTAAATACTTGATTGAACCCTGAGGGTTTATTTAATTAAAAGTAAGGAGCAATAACCCGGGGTTTATTCGAGACCCAGCTTTTTATCTTTATTTCCTTAAAGTTGGAATCAATTAATTAAAAATGACAAAAACTTACCAGAAAAAACATTTATGTTACCTGTACTTTATTTGGTTGATATTTTAAAAATAAGGGGAATCCCCTATAGCATATGCATATTGCACGAAGTTATCAGAAAATGTGAAGCGCAAGCACTTAGGAAATTTCCCTAATACCCGGGGTTTATTCGAGGTTTATTCGGGGTTTTGCCTTGGAAATAGAAAAAAGTGGAGCAGTTTTTTTAAGAATATTCACAAAATTTAAATATGAATAATTGCAAATATTACTAAATCTGCGAATCAGAATAGATTGGAAATAAATCCACAAAAACAGCAACTATTGCATAGTTATCGAACGTCATAATGAATATTGAATTCGGGGCATAAGTTTGATGCATATCATTGTACGGTCAAATATGCTTGTTTATATATAAAACTATAAATGATGTATTTGATAATTATCGTGAAAGCATTTGAATGACACAATTAATGATTGTCAGAAGTTCTGAACGTGATTGCAGAATAATGATTAAAATAATACCAATTAATATTCTAATTAGATATTGCTATTTAATGATTGAACTTATTGTTGACAACAGCATATTGCACCCTCGATATTCAGGGGAAAAATACTTTTAGTACGTGTCACTTTTGAGTGAATGAAGTCTCATTCACAAAATAAACCACAAATACACTGTACACAATACTAAGACGTAGAAATTAAAATAGGGCATTAAGGAAGTGTTGTGTATACAAATAACACAAATAATCACCCCCTACTATCTACATCTCTGTGTATCTAGTAAAGACACCCATGAAACAGCAACCGCCTGTGCGTAAATACTGCAAGTTGTAATCAAATAAAATCCATAGTATATATATATATATATTTATATATAGGTCTGAAGTATATGACAGATAAAGCTTTTTAAGTAAAATGTTTTTCATTGGATAAACCATTATTGGCAAAACTGCACTTATGGGATCTAGAAATGGTATTTCTTTATCTCTACAAAATAGATTAACATCTGGTCTTACCTTAACATTTTGGAGTAAAACTTTATACCGTATATATAAGAAACATAGTACGTCATCACTGAATTATACCGGTAGTACCAGTAAAAACCTGTAATAAGAATAACGAGTATTAATGATTGTAAACATATTGTTTTATTTGTCACGCCACATCGGGCATTAGTCAAAAGCAATGCTATAGAATTCAATTTACAACTAAACTGCCTCATTATTGGCATTGTTTTTATGATTGCAATTAAAGCCCGCATATGTATTTCATGGGTGGAATTTAAAAAAAAATAGAAAACGTCGAGTGACTGAAATAAAACTGAACATATTTACAGTGAAACCAGTAAAAAATCAATCTTTTTATAATGCAACTTATAGGTATAAATCGTGCAATAAAAAGCGGAATGGCGCCATCGTAAAGGGTAGATTTTCAGGTCGACTGCAAGTTAAAACGTTAACCTATCAAATCTGGATGATATAGTTTAGATTTAACGACATAAGGTTCGTAAATACAAGATATATTGCAAGTTCAATTACACGAACACAACACCTTAAACCCACTGACACGTGTTTTACAGTTTTTAACAATTTGTTAAAGTTGCCATGCAAACCCAAACAAAAATTTGTACATTCATTTAATCGTCTGATAAATCACTATAGTTTATAGCTTGCTTCGTTTGTAAAACATTAATTTTGACCACGATTAGTCTTTCAAAGCCACTTTCACACGAATGCTGGAATAACCTGATGATGCAAGTTAAAAATCGGATAAAGTTGCCAAGTGTAAATTTGCACTTTCGAATAGCTATAAATAGTGCAATTGACATCTCCATAAGCCTGGATGATAAGAGTACATGTATGAGCAATATTTTATCTGTATATATATAGTGAAAACTATTTTATGTGACCTGTAAAACCTAAACCATAAAGCCTATATCTATCGAGAACGTTGCAGTATGCCATTTACCCCATTTATAATCAGAAGAGATCTTTCTCAGTTTACGTTTTCTACTTCTTGTTTACTTTTTCACCTGTAAAATAAAATCGATTTGGAGTATAGCATACGACCAAACTGGCTGAAAAGCAAAAAAATCCTTTCAGAAACAGCACTTCTATCACGTTGGAAACCACAGCAATCACTTGCAAGGTTTTGAAATAAAAAATAGCACTCAAAAATTTCTAGAGATGCTTATAATAAGAAGAAACTTAAATGAACTCGAAAATTAAAACAGAACGACACTTAATCTTAATCACACGAAATGAAATATATAGAGCTTATATAGAACTGGAATGTAAAAACCGAAATGTTGATTTAACGTTTAAAGCAAAAATCTGCACATAGGGCATCAGAACCTAATTGCATTGAAATTTTACTCATGAATCGATTAGAAGTCTTAGTTTTTTAAAAAATGTAATATAATGTTAAATGAAAACAATAATGCAGTTTTATTATTGTAATTTACAGCTCATCTTATTATTGCAAGCAAGGTATATCCTAACAGACTAAACCATCTATTAAAATAACAATTAATGCTTTAAATGAAGCTTGTACATTATAGCTATGTCTATTTTTTGTAAAATAAAATGCAATTGCAGGTAAGCAAGTTCACAAGATTTACCAAGTTGAAATGGTCCTGTATTAACAATATTGCCCCAACATTAATTTGCTTAATCCTTCGCAATTATGCAATCTTCTTATACATACACTGTACATGTACAGCTTACAGCAGCAAAAATGCCAATAATAATCAAAGAATCGACGTCCTTTAGAAGCATTTTCTGTATTACTTCTCAATGTATTTTTCCCTAAGAAATCTATTTTTGGTTGCATTCACCAAAGTTTTTTATTTTATTTCAAATATCCGTATGGTTCCTTTTTCGTATTGACAAGAAACTATGTTGTTTGCTAGCTAAAAGAGAGACATACTGTTAAATGCAGTTTTCGTCATACATGTAGTTCCACACATGCACTCGCCAAACACTGACAAAAAGACCAATGATAAGGAATATAAATGTATACTACATATAATGAGAATGCATGCTCTATGAAAGAGTATACATTACATGTACATGCTAAATGTTATGAAATATCTTGCATAAAATACAAGTTATTCATTACTATACAGATAAGATTCTTGAATTCATTTTACAAGATCGAGGAAAAAATATTAATATAAACTTTAAATGTTAAGAAAGTGATTCCTACATTAACCTAATGTACATTAACATTGTTCATTTCACTTGTGTGCATAATAAATCTGGGACATATGCATGTATATGTGATATCTAAAATATTTTCGTGTCATTTAGGAAGTCAGAACAGATAATAAAATCTCAAGATTGTTTTCCACGCCAGATGTAATCGTAAAAATGGCGCCTATACAGAACACATTTAACAAAGGAACAACATTCCACGGTCAGCGCTGCCTTATTTCTAAAACCCGAATGTCATAAATACTGCGGTTAAAAACCACTTTTAAGAAAAAGATATATTTGGCACATGTCCTGCATATCAAGGATTGTCCAAACGTTATACATGCACCAAAACGGAATTAAGTTTTCAGGGAATTTTGAAATTATCAATGTTATCTACGTCCCAATTATTCTAAAGCATAGACATAAAACCTTGAAACTACCATTTAGATATAATGATCAAAAATATTAATAATAATTATTTGAGTATGGATTGAAAATATGTCGGGTTATATCTATTTTTAGCAATGGTAAGAGTTTTCAGCATGGAATGATTGCTATTGCCACATGTACATAAGGGGCAATCAGTGCTTTATAATGTTCATGTATAGGCTTGGGATAAGGATTTCAAAACTTTTCAGGAAAATTAAATTTTTAATTACAATTATGTTGCTATCTATTACTCAACAGGTTATTATATACAGCTGAAGAATATTCTGGAATGGATCTGACCTGCTTTACATTTCATGTAACTTAAGAATGGTTAATTTTTTAACAAATGTAAATGTATTCTTACTGTCAATGCTCTTTCATGATATTTAAATTGGTTGGATGATGTCGTAAAAGTATTCTTTGTTAACATTCTATATTTTCGTTTGCTTCCACTGTCATGGCACTTTGCAATAAATTGGATTTACAGTAGCGTATATTACAGTGATGGAAAACAAGTTGGCTGTGCAAGCCAGTTTTCCACGAGACATTAAGCGCCTTGTAATTTTGCATCCCTAAGTGGAATAGTTGCCAAATTTATGCCTGGTACCAGCTGCACGGTTTCATTGTTACCATAAAACGCTACAGATAATCTTGCACCGCATATAACTGAACAATATATTGCTGGGCACGTGTAAAGCTTCTGCAATGACGCATTCGCTCCTTTAGATTAATGTTAAGTAATATAATATTTTAAAGGTTTCGTGACTGCGTGCTAAAATACTGGAGACAATAATGAAAGTGTCTTATTGGCAAATCGTTTAATAGACCTACGTGTTACTTCGGTCACTAAATGCTTACCAAGCCATGACCTTCAAGCCCTCGCGCTAAATATAACGCGAACCTTTCCTGGTCGAAATGTTGGCAACAATTTGCACTTTTCATCACGATCAAATTGACATTACATGTATTTTTCGCAATAAGTGTTTGCTTCGGTAAACAACCCTAACGGTTTGGTTTCATCATTTTCCGTTACCTCAAGTTCTTGGTACACCTTGCTATATATAGAGGGATCATTAAGCTGATGGTGCTTTTGCACCATTTCATGAGATCAATTCAAATACATGTATACTTGCGATTTAAATTCATATAAGGTGCCATGGGCATGCTCCTTGACGTCCGGTCAAGGGGATATAAGGGATTAGAATATTCAGGACGTCCAGAGAAAATCCCTCTGATCCCTCTAAAATTTAAATATTAGGACGTTTTAGAGAGCAAACTGTCAGCACAACCCAAACACCATTCCAGTGAACAAAGGAACAGTTTGCTATCTAAAAAACGTCCTAATATACACGGTGTTTTTGAACTCATGGTACAAACATGGACAATTATTCAATTAGAAGAAAGTTTATTTTAAAACAATCACACTTAAAAGACAGACTTGAAACTTTAATTTTATACATGTAGATGAGCTTAATTTGCTATCTTCCTTCCCTATCAAGTCCACTAGATTGCGATTGATATTATAATATTGAGGCCAATGATAGCACATATACATGCACTATTATTTCACTGGGTAAGCTCAGTAATAAAATGTGTGTTGAAAGTCAAATGCAGTCCCTTTCCTCCAGAACAAAACAGTTCAATTCCATGTTGTGAGCGTTTAATAACGCATATTTAGTACGAGAGAATAACAAAGAATACGTTTGTAAACACCTTGTTTACACGAGCTTCAAAACTACATAATTTATACTAACTGTACGACAAAACTTGAAAAACTGGATGAAAATAAGTATTACCGAGCTGGAAGGTCAGGTTATTTCTTGACCCTCATCCCACACAATCTTGTCGTTTTAAAAACAACTATTTGCATCAGTTGGTCATCCCTTATGGGATGATCCCATTTTATGCAGCTATCAAGTCATAAGACATATAAAACAACATAAATCTATTGAGAAGGATTCTATACAACAGAATATAATATCAAACCTTTGGATTTTCAATTGCTATATACATGTAGCTATACTGGTTGAACTTACTGCTTAAAATGCCTTATACATGAACTTATAGAACCTCAAGAAGGGTTTTATTAGTTTTTTTTAAGTTACAATATGGAATCTTGTTAACAAGTTGATCTCTCGTGAGCTAATTGACCTTAACACAGCAGTTACTAGGGACCTCTTTAAAGTCTTATATACATGTATATATGTAGATATATAGTTACTCAGAAAGGTGCCATTAGTTTCATTTAGAAAGGTTCACTACGGAATCTTGTTAACATTAATCGAACTCCAGAGAGCCATTTAATGAACGTTAATAATTTAGATTGCTAAGGGCCTTTTAAAGTGATTCATACATGCATGTAGATATAGAAACTCAAAAAGGGTTCCATATAGTTTCTTTTAGAAAAGTTCAATATGGAATCTTGTAACATATATTAAATTAATTGGGTTCTTGTACAGTACGTGTTACATTCTTTTTCTTTATATCTTAATGGATTTCACATACGAAAAATGTTTGGTTAATATTCAACCCAATGTTGAGTGCTACATGTATATGGACATATCAATGTTGAATTTATGTGTAACAATCAAATATTGGGTTAAATCTACCCAACGTTGGGTCACAGTTATTAACAAAGGTTTTGGTTAAAATATGCCCAGAATTGGGTAAATGTGAGGTTTGTGTTATTTATAATCAACTCATAATTGGGTAGCTTTATAAGTTGATTTTAAAAACATAAACCTCACATTTACCCAATTCTGGGCATATTTTACCCAAAACATGTGGTACTAACAGTGACCAAATGTTGCGTAACATTTGGTTGTTGCACTTAAATTCAACCCAATGTTACCCAAAGTTGGTATGTCCATATAGCACTCAATATTGGGTTAAATTTTAACCCAAAGTTTTTAGTGTGCATCTTGTGATCAACAAGTATTCTAACGTGCTATCATCTTTACCACAACAACTTGGTTGCGTGTATATAGTGTTGAACGATTTAGAAAAGTGTAGATAATGTGGTAACCTCAAAGTTATCATTACATAAATGCGCTACTTGTATATCAATAATGGACCTTAAGAAATTAAAAAGGTAACACATTAATCCCACAGGACAAATTTTCATCAAAGAATACTGTACATGCGTATGTCTTGCCACATCTCGTCATTTTCAAGCTTGATTCTACGTCAATAAAAAACTGAATTCATATAAAAAATTGATCACCCTGAAAACACACGCACTCGAAACGTGTAAATACAGGAGATAAGAATTTGGTATTGTCCGATATCGTTAATGAATTCATATATGCTGGCCTCCTTTCCAATCATGGTATGACCAACAATGTGGAAGAAGCAGATGTATGGCAAATTTCTTCTATGAAAAATCTATACCTGATGAACTTCAATTCGTTCATTAACCGCTCAACAAATTACCAATTCAATTAGTACCATATGCCCCATCGCACTATAAACTTTCTATAGGATAATTCTATTGACGTCAGAACCCCATCGAATCGAATTGAACTCAACCTTGCAAACCCACACCAATCAAGGCTGGGATTAAATTAATCACAGCAGCAGTAGCAGCAGCGCATTCATTTATTGCATTCCTGGAGGGATTTCTGGGTCTACTTATTCATGAGGTATAGAAAACCAAAATCCCCTCCAAAAATACGCATTGACCATGGACCTTTATCAAAAACACGGCTATAAAAATCTGCACAAAGTGTCAGCATTTGTTCTCATTGAAATGCTACGGACGTTGGTCAGCTATTTTTGGACAGTGCCTTGGAATTTTCCCCAACCATTTTTTTTGTAGTCATTCATTTCCTTTTTTTTCCAACAGTCCGATAAAAAAGTGAATTTTAGTAGCCCAATTAACTCTTTGACAGGTGCCAAACCCAATTAAGAGCAAGACCCTACCAAGAGTGTCACTTCAAGAATCTTATACTGTCTTGGTTAATTTCTAGCGCAAGTATACTGTTATTAATCAATTTTGTGATTCCTAATTAGTCCAGGCTCTAGAGAAAAAAGGTGGAAGAAAATTTTTAAAAAAATTGCTTCGTAAATTCTTTTAAGGGTCGTTCGGTGACTGCTTTACCTTGAAATCCGTAGCGTTTTAAGTGGAGCATTCGCTAACTTATAATGGAGGAATTTCGATGCAGTCATTGTCCTTGCTTTGAACAACATACTCTCAAAGGAAGGAAAAAAAAATTGCTTCTGATAAACTGTTTCTTGTTCTAGCTTATAGACGACCTCAACATTGCCTAGTGTAAGGATTGGCCCAGGTACATACCCTTGAAATTACTGCTCAACCGCTCACAGCCGGCTTACCTGCGGCCAAAACCGCTTAATCGTTAACCTTACCTTCGCATTTTTACGAACTTGTTGAAAAACGTCGCGCTATTACAACAAATTAAGTCAGCTAGCTGTTTCATAACGGATTTACTGGCATTACAAGCAGTGATAATTAAAAGTAGTGTTCTTCTGATGAAATTTAATGGCATGCCATCACGTTGCATGGATTTTAATTATCTTTCCTCCGAATCCTTGGTTTGTCAAGCTTACAATTGCGTAATTTGTTATGATAAGTTGAAAAAAGTTTGCAAAGTTGAACAGAAGTTCTTATGCTTAAATAAAATAAGTCGTCATAACGTAAAATAAAAGATACATCTACACTGTATGCTATTATTAACCCTTTGATGACCACCTGTGGTAAATTTGCCCCAACAGTTTTTAAATATACAGTACATGTACATTTGTATGTACAATGTATGTATTTGAGTTATATTTACATGTACATGTGCAGTACATGTATTCGAGTTATATTTGCATTTTCATGTACAGTGCACGTATTAGTTATAATTGCATGTGCATGTGTATTAGTTATATTTGTATCGAGTGTACATACTAGTATGTATTAGTACATGTACATATACAATTTTATGCATACATACATGTAATGTACATTTCTGTATATTATATTTGAATTATAACTAATCAAAGGGTTATTTAGCAAAAGCATACAAAACGAAATTGTACACTATATACATTGTATACTGTACGTGACGTGTAAATGTTGACTATATTCATCATCGGAATTAATATACATCTTCACCACTTCCAGAAAACTTACATTATTTTTTTCCAAATATAACAGTAAGGGGAGCATATATAAAACTTAAACACATACAATGAACTTAACAACTAATTGAAATTTCAAAGAAAACCAAAATTTTGAAATCAGCATTTTTGAAGATTTTTACGTTGGAATAACATACAACCCAAGGTGATAATCAGAGGGTTGATTTTAACTGCACCATTATTCAACTGTTGCAAGTTGTCAGGATATAGAGGGTAGTACATTTATATCTTCTAGAATAAGCTAAAGTGATGTAAGTGGCGACATACTGTATTTTATTTGCATTGCATGAAACGAAACTACAATATCATGACGCCTAATAACATGGCACTAGCAGTAAACATCATTAAGCATCGACACATCACTGTCACCAGCATCCCCCTTTTCACTTCAAGGTGCATACTGGTATATTTCGCATAACATTTACATACTATATATGTAAATAAGGTCACTAACCATGGATGAGCAAGCACCCTGCTAAGGTATATCACAACACAATTGCCCCTATACAAGCTTGGAGTGTCAGACAAGGTTATGCTATCAGACTGGAAAACTCCATTGAAGATAGTTGCTTGTTGTTTGAATAGGAGCTTGCATGTTAAATGAGGTCGGAGTGGAGCCCCAGAATCCAAGTGAGGAATCACAGCATTCATTAGTACTTCTCCATTGAGTATCAATGCCATGGCTACCAAGAATTGTTACGTTACCAGGAAACCATCTGCGGAAGTTAATACGTAATAATATGTTGAAAACGATGCTTACAAAATTGCATTTATGCATTGCGATTGATAGCACATTGCTCAAGGTTTGCATAATGTACATGTACAGTATTTCTACAGTATCTGCCCCTAGATCAAATCAACGTAAATACAGTTTCTAAAGCATCATCAAGTAACAAAAGTAAACTGATCATTTCAAGCCTTAACATTAAGAATGCAGCTCTTGTCAATACAGGGAAACCTGTGAATAAGGACTCTTCATATAACGTACTACCTGGAGGTAGCGCACCCTAACAGTCGTCACGGATCGATTTTATAGAGCAAACTTACCTTTATATAGCGTATTACCTGCTTAACGCGACTTGCACACTGGTCTCCTGGGACAGAATCACGGTTTTACCTCTGAAGAGCGTACGCCAAAGCATTTTTTTCGGTTTAGTTTATGTTAAAAAACATTATAAATGAAACATTTTTCTTTGTGTATCTTTAATATGGTAATATATGTGAGTCTTTATATGTACAATTTTGCACATGTACATGATGTTCACAGTACTTGTATACATGTACAGCATGTCACGTACATGATGTGTACAGTTGTACATGCATGTATACCCGTGGGTATACGTGGTCATCACATTAGATGAACCTTTATATAGCATATCCCTACAAGTAGCACAACCCATGGTTCGGTTCCAAGCGGGTGCGCTATTCACAGGTTTCACTGTAAATTATGTCTGTGCCTTGTTCGTTAAAATTTGCAATTAATTAAGTTTGCATTTGCTCTTTAATATGTCCTACGCATGCATAAAATAATCTGGACAAATGCCAATGTCTCTGACAGTACTGACAGTGACAAACTATAAATATTACACGAATGCAAAAGATAATACTAGTACATGTATTTATATTATTCTACCATGTGGAGTTCACCCAAGTTTAGTTCTCACTAAATGGCTAGGTACATCAGTAAAATATGTTATTCGATGTATACATGCATGTACATGAATAAGATATCATGATATAATTGCCATTGCATTCGTAAAGGGAATAAAAAACGTCCCATTTTTACAGAGCACATGCTCGTGAATAGGGTAAAACATCGCCAATGTAGTTTCCACGACATGTTGGGTTTAATAAACATACTGTATACATTAGAAAACGGCCATTGATGTATCATCACCACATGGCCACAACATCGCAATTAACCATGATTTGCCGTTTTCATCAGAAAATTCGTCCCGATAATCGTCCATTGAACCCAAATAGAAAGTAGCTTGCGTGGTTATTTACATGCCCAAGTCCAAGAACCCTTTGATAACACTTTGAACCCTTCGTATACTGCGTTCATATTGCACATCAACACCATAGACACACTGTACGTTTGCTGTAAATATTTTCTAGACTGTGCATGGTGTTTGCCAAGGGGATTGTCTGTCTTATCTCATGAAAAGTGTCATCGAAAGTTTCACTCCAATATTGTTCTTGTTTTTATATGCAGAGTTAATTGTTGAAAATCTCTAAAGCTCATTTTAATTCCACTACGTTTCTGTGTATTCAAATTCCAAGAAACTATTTTGTTTTATTACTCAAAAGGCACATGTAAGCTCGTACTATTAGACACTATTATGCTTATGTACATGTACATTAGTTTAAATCAGATATAACATGCATCATGTAATTTGTATTTACATGTACATGTAGGATTACATGTCATCAAAACTCATCTTTCGTAGTATTGATGTTCTACATGTATATGCTGTACTGACAAGCACATTTACATGTTAGTGAGCTCCACACAACAAATGTGGTGCCCCAGGTACAGACAGCTGCTTGTAACATAGTGTAGGCCTACATACACTATACATTACATCTACATGTACATTATGGTACAATGTACATGTGAATGAATCTCTGGGTAAACAATTGATTACATGTGCATGCACATGTATACATTTAAATAATGCTAATGCAAAGCAAATCAAACAAAAATTACTCAAGAATGTAAAAGTAAAAATATGCCCACTTGCCATTGAAATTAGTATTTAGGGTACTCAGGCAGGCGTAAAATTTTGTACTGCTAGCCACGCCCTTTTTTCGTATTATTGGCGGGC
>JAQGCC010002097.1:0-19917 GCA_034698905.1 Xestoiulus laeticollis | reverse complement strand
ACTGTTCGCACGATGGAGTTTGCAATCGTGACAGAAAAGTCGCGGCTTTATTGGCTCCGTGAGAACGGGGCTTTACGCGTCATAGAAACCATAGAATGGCACCTGTCGTAACTATTGAAAGCCATCTTATAGCCTAGAATATTAGAAAATTGAAATAAAATTTTAATCAAACACACATTAAATTTAAAAAATAAATCAATAATTTTAATATTTAATATAAAAATCGAGATAAAAAACAATCAGAAAGTAAAAAAACTATTAATTCCAATGCTGTCAAATTCTTAGTCTAGCATAAGTCCCTGTAATTATAAGCATGGCAGAAATTTCGCCTAAATAAAGATCGATGAGCATAAACTTCAAAATAACAGTGAATATTAATTACGTTTTACCGTTTTGTAATGTAACGATTATAAGATTCACATAACGATACTTCCATGAAGTTATTGCAAAAATCAGAGATGAATTACTGCTTTTTCCCAGCCTGCAGTTAGAGAAAAGGTGTGGCGCCAATCTCTATATTTTTCAAATCGTTTTAGGTTATCATATTTGGTTCAAAGTCAGCATTTTTATGTATAAAATGTTCATTTATAAACCCAGATCTTAAGATGGATAAAACCTTACGAATCTTCATACCACACGAGCTTCCAATATGTGCGAAAGACGGCTATTTGTTAGGATGGAGCCAAATGTGCACTCAGAACAGCAGTAACAATTTAATAACCGTGTTTGTCTTCGCCATAATTCCATTTGAACGACCACTTCCGGTTGCATGTGACGATCTTAAATCGTCGCAAATCCACCACCTCGGAACCTTCCGGCACCACGAGTCGCAAACCCCGTGTCCGAAACTCAGAAATGTCGATGTCCAGCTGCACCTACGTTTGACTTCCACCCACAGGCTGGACCTGGCCCGTGTCCTTGTAGGAGAGACCCTCTTGGAGTCTCCTTCTGAATGCTGCGATCTCATCCTCTACGATCCATCCATGTTCACGCGGATAAATTCGGAAGTGGCATCTCATCGGCTCAATGGTCGGCCACCCTCGCTCGTCGTGACTCTATCGGTGGCCCTCCTCGACTACGGTTGTTCTCCATTGAGAGAAGTTTCAGGCATCGTAGATTTCGCGATGGTTTCTGGTGGCTCGTCGTCCGCCGCAGCCATTCTGACAAGAGTGTCGAATGCCTTTCGGAAATGCGTGGCGGTCAGCGCTGGCATCTCTTACAACCTTTCGTGCATAAGGCAAGTATTCTCCGAAAGATTGCGACATCTGCAAAATATATCCATGAATATTTTATCCAACAAGTAACTCAAAAACCTCTGTTTTTTTTTCCATGTAGTGGTTTCACGTTCCTCGTCGATAAAACCTCCAAATTCAGCATCTCCGCTCAGCTGAAGACTCGTTTCCTGCAGCTGCATTACTTGGGCGAATCAGTGTCGAAGACGGGTCAAGAGATGAGGTGATCCCGCAGTAAATACGGTCGGTTCTCGATATAACGAACCCCTTGGCATTCGTTATAGCGAGAAGCGTCCCATATTGAATCGCGAAACACATTGAAGCTCACCTAAGCCATTCTCGCAACTAGGTTTTGGAACACCTCGGCTGCCATCTTCGTCGACTTCCTCCTCGGTTTGCTTCTGACAGCGATTCTTTACAAAACAGTCTCAACCGTTATACTCCTAGACGTGTTCCTTGATTCGACCAACGTAAGACGCATTAAATAGCCATAAAATCTTTTCAATTCAATTTGTTACCCTGCAGTCAGCATGTAACATGCCATGTGGCAAAGTGCCAGATTGTTAAGGGGAAAAGTATACGATCGTGGCCACTTTTTGGGGCACTATCCCGGCATCCGCCTATTTCGGGAGGTTGTGGGTAACCACGAAAAACCACAACCAGGATAGCAGACCGGGGCTCGAACCCGGGTCTCCCGAGTTCAAGGAGCTAAGCATAACAACTAAGCCAACCTTGTCGTTGTTCTAAAATAACACGTCCTTACCGACACGGAGTTATTTATCCTCAACTCGTCCGTCCTAATTTTCTGTACCGTACTTAGTTTCTAGTTGGCAATCTCCGAAGCCTTTTGATTTGGCTGATGGGTAACCCTGCCGGCCTCAAGTTAAACCACCGTCTGAGTTCGTCAATGGGCACCTTTTTCATGTACCACATCTACTTGTGGGAAGGTGAGTCAACCTAATATCTTAAAAACGTATCATTGCGCTCGATAAAAAATTATCCCCTCGTTTCCAGCTTACCTTTACGTCATAAAACCCGCATTGGAGCTGATGCTGGCCATCGTGCTGTACAGCGGCGTCTTCGGCCTGACTTTTCAGCTCGGGATGCTCAACGATCTTTTCACTTTTGCCACGTTTCACGTCTACTGTTTCTATGCTTATGCCGCTAAGTGAGTCGTCTTTGCTGCCTGAATTTCTCTCGGTATCACATGATATACTAAATTTCTCTCCTCGAACAGATTATATCACCTGAATTTTGTGGGCCTCATTTCTTATTGGCGTCTTTTCCGCGGCAAGAAATGGAATCCCCTGCGAGAACGAGTGGATTCGTGCACTTACGACGTGGATCAGTTGTTCATGGGAACGTTGTGTTTCACCGCCCTGCTATTTCTTTTGCCGACCACTTTGCTCTATTACGCAGTCTTTACCATTGTAAGACTACACTATTTTATTTCCCCGCCCCCACCTTGCCAACGTTTTAACTTTCTCGCTTTCTTTCGAAACAGCTAAGGATTCCCATCATTCTCTTACAAGGCATAATCCAAAAAATGATGAGCATAATTAACAAATTACCTCTGTATACGATGGTGTTGTACATAACAGGATCAAAATGTCTAATCGGTACGGAAATCTGTTAATCTGTCAATTCAATTCGATTCCTTACCCTGCAGTCAGCATGTAGTATGCCATGTGGCAGGGGGCAAAGTGCCAGAATTTTTAATGGGAAGAGTATACGGTTGTGGCCGCTTTTTGGGGAACTATCCCGGCATTCGCCTTTACGTGCCCAGATAGGCGATTAAGGGAGGTTGTGAGAAACCATGAAAAACCACAACCAGGATAGCCGTCCGGGGTTCGAACCCGGATTTCCCGAAATCAAGGAGTGTAACTCTCTAAATTGGGACTCATTGAGGATCAGACGCAAAATCTTATCCATGTGGTTGTTTAAACTTTTTTAGGGAAAGTGAATTTTGCCGTACTTTCTGGACATACCTTAGATGGCCCTCTGATCCTAACAATGAAGGTTGGTAGTAAGCGCAGGGTCACTTTTTCACAAGTTCGACAACGGGTAACATCCGAAATTTTTCTTTGCAGGGCGAGTCGTGTTCTTGCGACGTGGCTCTCTTTACATTCCTACCGCCCGTAGCTCCGAGAGACGATAAAGTCACTGCGTGGACGCTGCTCAAGGACCTGTTAACGGGTAAATTAATATATCCGATTTAGAAGCTTGTTCCTACGACAATTGTGGACGTTTTAATGTCATTAAATAGATATAAATATACATCTGCTCATTAATTTTTAAACACATTAAATTAGAAAGTGCAATAGAAAGAGAACAAATAATAGGCACATTTAACATCACACACGGTAGAACTTATCGTTAACGTTATGCCTTAGTCTCCGATAAATGCATCTGCTTAACGTAAAGGCAATTACCTAACGTTCAACGATGTGCGGTGCTAAATCTCGCTAATATTTGGAAATCGTTAAAAATTAGGCTCAAAAAGTCCATCCACAAACCTAATTTTCTACAAAAAAAAAACTGCTAGTTTTTAAAAAAGGAAATTCGTGTTTTCTAAAACGAGTTTGGAAAATATCAAAACTTTACATTTAGGTTTAAAAGTCTAAAGGTCAAAAGATGCGTTCTGACAAACTGGAATTATAAATTCGTTAAGCGGCGAGATGCCGAGAGGTTAAAAGTCATCGGAATTATTTACGAAAACGGCAGAATAATTTATGCTAGAGATGCTACTGGGGGGCGGGGAAACAATGACATTTTTTCATCGGATTTTAGCTAGAGAGCTGCGTCAGGAATTAAATATTTCGAGAATATTCGAAAGTTTAGATTTAAATCTTGTGGCTCTAATCGCCTTAGCTTTTCACGACAATCGAACAAGATTACTCATCCCATCGAGTATTAAAATAAATTCTATCAAATCTAACGTTAAATTTGAACGGTTTTTTTTAAAAAAATGCGGTCCAGACTCCGCAACGCTACTTTTAAATAACGAGTAAGTCATCTATCGATTTTTCAACAACACACAAGTTTTACGAGAAAGTTTTCCACCTCGACCAAATTCAAGGAACTACGATTGGATAGAGCCGAGAAAGTGTAAGCGAGGGAGAGACAGACATAAAGACAGGGCGGGAGAGAACGAGAAGAGGGAAGACAAGGCACACGTCGGATAAACGACAGACACACAGAAAAGTAGGTTTCGTAAATACAGTTAAATTGGCAATCGCCCACGGTCCAATCGATGTCTTTTCAAGAGCTAATCCTCAGGTGGAGGTTTTTAGAGATCCGTGAATGTTGTTGGAGGAATCGCCTCGATTCACGCGTTTGGCCCTGGTACGAACGAGAAAAAAACGAAACGGTCACACTTCGGCACGAAAACTAATCAACTGTCCAGTTTTGAAATATCCTATCGTGTACATATTCGATAAAAATTCCGAATGACAAAGCTGCATTTCGCTAATCGCTAACATTTTCAAAAAATTTCACGTTTGAAACTACACTGGTAATCCTAAAATAGCTTTCTCATAAAGTAAAGGTCTTAAACACGAAAGGTTTTCAAATCCTGGACAGCATTGCAATCGAGAGAACACAAAAAATAAAGGTACTAAACGATAGATAAGGAGAAAATTGAACAGAAATGCTAAACGACATATTCATCATGCCATGCAAATAAAAGTTAGTAAATAAAAATTATCGTTTTCAAGAAGCCGGCTATCGAAAACCCAAAATGCAGTTAAATCATTCCGATCCCGTACCACGAAACCAAGAGCAATTATCAGATCATGCCACACGCCGCTAGATTCCCAACTTGCATGCTCAAACTTTAAAATCCCGCCAGGCCGAAGATTACCGAAACGTACCTCAGTAATCATAATAGTAATCGCTGAAGTGCAGTATGCAGAAGGATGAGAAGGAAGAAAAAACAGAAAAATTTCCAGAGTGTTAATGAACTTGTCAACGATTATAGATCGAGAGAGAAAGATGATAAAACACAATGTGCCCTTCAGTAAAGACAAACGGTTGGTCATTTGCGTTCGTTAGGACAAAAAAGACAAACACAATTCGGTAACAAAAATTACGATCAAATTAATCCCTGGGTACAGTAGTACGAGTAAACTCTTCTCGATTAGTTTGTTAATACAATCTGGTTGAACGGATCGTAAAGGACCATTTTTGAATTTACGATTTGGTCTGAAATGGTCATTATTATAATTACGCAATGTGCCGAGGCCGAGTATTTTAAGATATCCAAAAACGAAAGCCCCACGGGAAAAGTTAAGATCATTTAAAGAGTACGAAACGTTGCTTTAAATTTGATGGAAAAATAAAAACGGTTAAAGGGAGGTTACCTGGGCGAGTTATTGGGACTTATTAGGCCAGAGGAGTGACTCCGTGTCGGCGGTTCTTTAACGTAATTTCTGCAAGACGCTAGCTTCGATTCAAGTGCCTAAAGGGTTATAAATCCGAGAGAAAAAGCGTGGAAAGAGAAAAAAAATTATCAAAGCGGTAAGATTAGTAGTTCTACAAAAGTAGAGGAAAGAATGAAGGGGGTCGACTTAAAATAAAATAAACAGGGACGATTACGGAAATCGGTTCCTGCATTTTAACGGCGTAATAAATTGAATAATTAAAGCGCTTTTCGAGCTTAGCACAATCCAGCTGGCGTTTTTGTTAGGCATTAGCAACTAAAAAATGCATACGAAACGAGCCAGTATGGATAAAAAAATTCACCTGCTGCCATCGATAAATTGACATCTTATTTACACAAATGCAGACAGAAGTTAACTTTTGACGCGGAAGCTCTTTCTAATCTAGAAACGAAAATGGTCCGAAGCAAAACAACGGGAAAAATAAAGACGTGCATCGATTAAACAAGTTAAACGGCTGCGTAATCGCAGAGCGTCTGGCGCAAATTACAAAATTAAAAATTAAGATTAATCAGGAACAATTTTCTTGTTATCAAAGCTACTCGAATAAATAATTGAAGATTTTAAGCTCCAGTATTTGAGCTGTCAAGTACAATTTTAACAAATTTCACGTCAACCAGACACCCTGGATTATCGGGAAAACAAAGAATAAGGGCACTAACTTATTTTAAATCTAAGAGAATAATTTTGCCGCAGAAGAAGAATCTTTAAAAGTTAAACTAGTTTCAAAAAGCTCGACAAAAATAATACCGAAATCAGCAAAATAAATTTAATTATTAATCAAAAAATGCAATAACAAGAACGAAGCAATCAAACAAATCTGTTAAAATAACGCTCAACTATAAATCAATAAAATAAGCAACAAAAACTGCTCATAAAAAATATTACGACGTAACGAAACAAATTAGGGTTTGGGACTTTAGGTTTGGCAATTAGTCACAAATGCACGGCATTTAATTGGCGCTCGTTTATGACAAAAATTAAGTAATGATCACGAAAGATTGCGACGAGACGATATTGGCAGAATTTTCGGAGAAGATAAGCATAAATAGTAATATTGGAGTCTTACGGCCACTCGAACCATCGGAATCTTTCGTCTGATCGAATAAAGTGAATCGTACGAATCAAAAATTAATCTAAAGTACTTTCAGAAGGGAAGGAGCAAGGGAAACAAAAACGGAGAAAACATACCCCCACTTTGCGGAGTAGATCGCCGACAATGTTCAGCGCAGTTATTCGAGCCGAAGGCGTGAGAGGTGTGCCGCCAACTGAGGATGACCCGTTGGAAACTGAAAAAAAATCAGTATTAAAACACATCCCTTTTCTCCGTTTATCCAATTTCCCCGGCAATTGCAAGTTTTCCAGGTCAGTGAGAACCCTGCTAACAGCTATATAAAATCTCCAATTCATACCTCTGATTGGTGATCCAGGCACAGTCTGTGTCTGATGTTCAGACGTCAACTTATTGGAGTCCATCAACGAGAGTGGTTTATCACAGAGCTTATCGTTATCTGGTTCCGGAGATAACGACTTGGGCCTAGTTCCCTGGACCTGCAGTTCATATTTAAGATCTGCAATGAATTAAAAAACATTTCTGTTAGGAAGAATAATGTTTATCCTTGTTTTATAATAGAATTGGGTTTTTTTTCGGTACCTCGAGCTTCGTCTTTTAGCCTTTGAACTGTCATTGTCAATGTTTCCTTTTCGTCCAATTCGCTCTCCAAGAAAGCGTTTCGTTCAATAGCCTGACGAGAAACAAAATTCGTCAATATTATCTAAACAATCGAGTCTAAAAAACGGTAAACCTTCCTTTGCCAATACCTGATTTAGCCTTCCGTCGAATTCTTCTAGGGAAACAACTAAAGTCCTACAAATCAGAATAGAATCACGCTAATTCAAACACCTATCCAACCAATTTAAATTACTTCTATACCATCGACAACTTACCTTTTCGCCCTTTCTAGATCATCGTTCGTCTGCTCAAGTTCTCGAATGTACTTTGTCAGCTCTTCCTTAATTGTTTTTATTTCTGCAAGTTCGTCTTGTAATTCCGTCGTCTGTTCGTGTTTTTCTAAATAGGCTTTTTCCAGCTTTTCCTACATCGAAAAAAGGAAAAATGCCTAATGAGCCTGCACTAAATCATATGGTTATATGAGAGCTGGACGTGGACTAAGGATTTTCAAAAGATGAGAGGGCTGGAGGATGCCGGACAAATTGAGAAATTGGAATAGGGTGTATAAATTCGGCCAAAAATACCAGATACCAGACATTATACTGGAGTATCGATTTGTCCCTTTGGTTGTTTTAATATGTGAATTTCTTTAAAACCATAATTTTTCGTTGGTTGAATAAAATTGTTGGTTAGGAAAGGGTCCCGAGATTTCGTTACTGGGTTTAATCCGGTACTGATCGACACAGACCCTTACCCAACATCCTCCGAACTTACTCGAAGTGATTCACAGTCCATTTGTAGCCTGCTGTTAGCAGTTTTCAATTCTTTGTTTTTGTGTTCTGCTTGCTCTAACTGAGTTTCTAATTCCGCTTCCAGTTCACGACTATTTTCCTGAAATTCCTCAAATTCTTCTTTGACATCGTGGTACCTGAAACGCAAACCGAGAATTTTTCTACCTGTTGTTTACATTTTTAAACACCTTTAATTCAAATCGTAAATAACGTCTTATTTCACTTTTAATGTTTTTTTTTGCAAGATGTACATCGTTCTAATTTAAGTGAATGCACAAACATCGTAAAACCATGTTCGTGACCTATTCCCAAAGTGCTGTTAAGGTGAAAAAATAAACTAGGCCACGACACACATGCAAATAAACATATAATTTCACTCACTTTTTCTCGAAGTCAATAGCAGTGTTTTTCCAGTATTGTTTTTCGTCTTCTATGCTGGAAAATTTCGGTAGTTTTTCGTCCATGGCTACAGTTTACGGGCTGAGCTCGTTTAAATTTTTTCCGAAAATTGTTGAAATTTGACCTGAAATATAATCCAGAATCATCTGAAAATCATATGGTCATTTCGGATTTTTTTCATCCCTGCGTGGTTAGGATTACGTAACAACGGCTGCAAATCCTAACCATGTAGAGGTGCGCGATAGCAAAAAATCGATTTGAAAACCGAAAAAGATGAAATTTTTTTACAACAATACCGAGTTATATCACAACTATACGGGTTGAAATCTACACATGCTAAACTATAATTAATCCAGGAATAAAATTTAAAAATGTCATAATTCTGGTCTGTCAAGCCCATTCGAACACATTCGAAAATGAAATATTTTTATACGATTAAAAATAGGTCAATCAATCGTAAACTAATAACGCTAATGATCTCTGATACCTAAAGAACATTAATATAATAAGTAAAATGAGTTTAAAACTTTAAAAACTTACCAAAACGTTGAAATTCCAGGAGGAAAATTCAGCACTTCCGTAGAACTGCAATTTTCGAAGGCTATGACGTCATTGCGATATAGATCAACTTCCGGTTCGACACAAGTGTTCCAAATTCCAAATTTTCTATAAATCTAGGGCCTGGAAACGGCTTAAAAACGCCTTAAAAATGCTAAAACCCAAAGCTCTGACTCAAGTTTTGAGTCAAGCTAATACTGGAGGTGTCCAGAGTACTTTGTAAGTATGAATTAATAGTTATTTAAACTGTCCTGCTGTGAATAGCATGGAAAAGCAATAGGCCTGTACAGGAAATTGCATAATTTGATAGGACAAATATTGTAGGCCTATTGATTGATACAAATTGCACCGATTTCGTGTCAACTGACTTGAACAGAAGCATGTCATGTAAAAATCGACCTTTTCCTGTTATTTTAGGTTGCTGAACAGTGAAGGGGCGTTGCTGGCCTACTCTGGATATGGTGATAAAGATGCAAGGGTGACAGCTGCCATTGCGAGCAATGTCTGGGTCGCATTTGACAAAAGTGGACAGGCTGCTTTCAATGATGAGAAACTGAAATTCGTGCTGATGGAGTGTGAAGTACGTCTTTCGTATTATATGACCGACTATGTAACCTTGTGCACGCAGAAACAGTTGGTAAACTAGCGTGAAACCAATGCAGTCTTAACAACATTGAAGACCCTGGGTACAGCAATGTACTGGATCCCTTATGACTAATGTGCACCTGACCTACATAGGCCCCTAAAATATTCTGCCATTACTTCAGACAAATAAAATCTGTTCTTGTCCACACTTTTTCCGTTTTATGGCTAAAGTTGTACAATTTATGCCAATATCACGAGGTTCACAGAACTAGGGTTTACTTTGAATTCTCATAATTTATGAAAATGTCTCATCTTACAAGATGTAATCAAAATTCGTCTTTCTCTTTACAATTTCAGGAGGGTAAAGTTGCAATAACTCGAGTCGCAAACCTTCTCCTTTGTATTTATGCCAAAGAAAGCGTCGGTTTCGGATTGCTTAAATCTAAGGTAATCAAATAAGACAAACTCGTAATTGCGAATTTGAAAAGTTCAACATGGTATCGAAAATTATTTGTCGTTTACAGGCAGAGGCTCTTGTGGAGTATCTAGAAGGACCTTTGACGCAGGTTGCAACGTCTTGACATCGCCGCTTCCTCGTATTAAAATACACAACTGCGAATTATGAGAATTTTCTTAACTTTCAATTCTATATTTCGTACAAAATACATAATGCGCTAACGTAAATATAAGCGTCTCGCTAACTAGACATGCAACATTTCTGTGTCACGTTTATTTAAAATAAATCTTTTTTTTCATGCTAACTAACAGTATTATGCGCAAGGCACGGTTTATTATATTAATATATAATAATCTGTAACAAAAAAAACACCCCCATCTTGAAAATATTCTTGGAAAATACATCAAACCGTTTCGTGATTAGCTGCTATTATAAAGAGATTCAAAGAAATTAGCTTTTGACCCTTGCAAACAAATTCATAATTTTTAGTTATAAAATCCCTTTAAAAATTGTTGAAAAACTAAAACAGAAAATTATATGATGTTATCGAGTAGATTTTTACCGGCTTGTAGTTCAAGAGTTAAAATTTGACTATGGGCCAACCATTTCGTGTTTACAAATCTATCAAAATCAACTTATAAACTAAAAAATATTTTCCTTCGTTATACGAGGGGTGTCCATTAAGTTTCCACAAACAATTTTTATTAAGAACGGTTGTATAGATTCAATTAAATTTCATAGAGAAATACGTTTTAATTTCAGCTTTTATTCAAAGCGATTTTAAAAACCGAAGTTTTTCTACCAAATTTCATTAAAATCCATACAGCCGCTCTTTTGTAAAAAATGTTTTACGGTGACTTAACCTACATCCATTTGGTTCCTGATTCACAATTGCGGTGCAAAATCTTTAACAACAATTTTAAGTATCGAATGTAACCGTATTTGTAAGTATTAAAAAGAAGTTATCACAGTTTCACCTTCTTTCATTAACCAGCGTCACAGATTCCCTCGGTCGTCCTTGATTTGCCAAAACTTGGATGTCCGAATCCGAAGAGCTGCTCTCGTGATCGCTGAACGTGTTACAATCCTCGAGTTCTGCCGAATCGATGGACTCTATGTGACTTAGCTTTAAAAAGATGCGAATACGCTCGGCTAAAGCGTCGCATTTGCTGTAAAAAAAAAGATTCGAAACGTAAGAAAGCAGATAAAAAGCGGCAAAACTAACTCTTAAGATGTAGCTCACCATTTGTCCCGAGATAAGTAAGTTTCTACGATGCCAAATGACATACCCGAACGAAGCGTGAGTGCTACGTTATACGTCTTACAGTTATTTTTAGGCACATTACTCTCCACCCGAACGGAGATGACATTATTTAAGTTGATATCCATTTCTTTTCTCTTGGCGAAGTAAAACAGTTTCTGATAAAAAGACTGCCTCGAAAATAATCCTTTTCTGGAAGTTTTGTCCAAAATACAAATCTAGGCGGGGGAAAGAAACCGATGCTTAATATCGTAAAGTTTTAAGTTTACCGAAAGTGTTTTTTTTTGCTAACCTCCCAATCTTCGACGAACGTACAGGCAAAAATAAAGCAACCGATTACGTAGCCGCATTTCATTAAAATATTATCTGTAATGGGATTTACGACTAACGATTAGTCTTTTAAAAAATGTATTCGTCTATAATAATATGGATAAAAAATAGGTACCTGATCCGTAATAGGCCGCTCCCAAACCTAGGGATAAGATACCTAGAAAACAAGCAATTGATATAGACTATATTATGAAATATTTGGATTCGAGGAAACATTCGGTCACTATTTTTAATAAAACTTAAAATAATTATATTAACTATCTTGAATTTATAAATATGATAATAAAATTAACTATCTTGAACATTGTCATGTAGTCATGATAGGAAATTGCTATTTTTAGTAAATTTTTGTCAATATTTTACAGAAATTCAATGGGTGTCCAACGTCCAGTACTTCAATACAGGTTTTATATGTCAAAATAGGTGACTATAAGAGTAGGCCAATAATATCTTATCACATAGCTTCCAAAATTATACAGTTTTTTCCTGCATGATTATAATGGCATTGAAAAAAAAAACGTTTTATTATTTGAAGGAGTGCCGGGAGTGTGAAAATGACTCACACTTTTAATAATTTATACATTTTTTATGAGTGTCAAATAGCTGACATGTCTAAACTCGAGAAAGCCAGCTGATGTTCGAAATCGCTTTTCTTACCTACGAAAGCACTTATTGACTTGATTCCTGGTGTTTTTGATACTTGCATTACATCGCTGCTTACATTTATGTTTAGGAACCCCATAGTTCACCTAATTTCACGTCAAAATATATAAATTAACGACGAGACGACAGATAACATTGCACCGAAAGTAAACACGCCGCCATCTTGAATAAATTAAACTACTGTGGCGCCATCTGGCGAACGTTCCTTGGAACACGGGAAATTAATTTGATTTTATCATAACGATCAAGAATCATGGAAATTGAAGAAAATATTCACAGGTAACATATTCGCTAGTTAATTTACTACATGAAGGATGTCGTGGACATAGCTGTCTGTTAGAATTTTCAGTTATTTTAATACAACCAAATTCAGGTCCTAATTATGCCTCGACAGCTGATTTAATATTTGATAGCTATAAAGGCTATACCAGTTTAATAATAAAATTGTACGTAATTATAGTGTTGGTTTTTTTTTGCAAGGTGGAGGTTTTTTGTATTGATAATTTAAAATTTCCTGGTTTTGTAGACAGATGGCAGGACATGTCCTGTGATAGCATTTTTGTGTGTTTTTTAAATACATAAAAATTAAAAAAATTACAATAAATATAAACCCAAAACAGGATAATATTAAAAGTCCATATTAAATGTTATTATATGCATTATAAATACACTTCAACTCTTTAACAAAACTATAATAATAATACGAAACAAGAAAATTAATGGGAGTAAAAAACAGAATTAAAATATTTGAGAAAAACTTGGAAAAAATGAAATCAATATATATTCAAAAATTATTCAAATGTTAGCATTTATTATCAACCAACATTTATATATAATATTTTTAATTAATGATATTAAGATTTTTAACTAACAGACTCGTTCACCTGGACTTAAAAGGTGCACCTCCAAAGCTATCTTATTTTGAGCAGGTATGTGGAAATTGTATTTTTTACTAACAATTAAGAGGAAAATTTGTAAAAATACAAATTTTACAGTTGTTTCCATCGCTACGACAATGGGGTTCAACAGGATTATTGGTGGAATACGAAGACATGTTTCCATATAGGGAAGAATTGCAAGAATTGGCAAGTCAAGATGCATATAGGCAAGTTGTGCACAGTTGAAAATAGCAAAACCTCTACCATTTTTCAATTATGTCTGGTTTTGTATTAATTTAGTCCGAAAGCCATTCAACATTTGCAGAAAATTGCCGCAGATGCCGGACAGATCGTAGTCCCTTTGGTGCAGACATTTGGACACTTGGAGGTATTCAATTGAACTAGAACAGATCGGCTCTCGGTATAACGAACGCCAAGGGGACAGGGCATTCGTTAGGTTACATAGAGAGTAGACTGCAGATTTAAGCCGCGTATTTCTCCGTTTCCAGTTCGTCTTAAAGCACGAGAAGTTCAAGCACCTTCGCGAGTCAAGAAACTACCCGAACTCGATCTGTCCCTCGCAGGAGGACTCGCTAAGAGTCGTTTGCGCGATGCTGAGTCAGGCGATCGAAATGCATCCAAAAATAAAGTGGATCCACATAGGTGGAGACGAGGTTTGGCAGCTGGGTCAGTGCGACTGCTGTCTGCGGCAGATGGCAGCCAACGGATGGACGCCGGAGCGCCTTTACCTGCAGCACGTGAAGAACGTCAGCGAGTATGTGAGGAGGACTCATCCCGGCATTGGGGTCATCGCTTGGGACGATATGTTCAGGTGCACGGATGTGCGAACCATAATCGGTATTTGAGGAATTTGAATGCGAAAGAATGGCAAAGAAACGCAACAACTTTCTAACAAAAAATATTACTGTTGATTCTCTTAGAAAGCGGGGTTGGTGACACGGTTGAACCGATGATCTGGAATTACAATCCTAGAGACATTAACCTACCAACAGGTGAGATAGTCAGGAAAAATTATTTATTTAGAAGAAGTCAGGGAAAGGAATTTATTTTTAAAATGTCGAGAAAAGTGGTTTATTTCGAATAAGTCGAGAAAAGTGATTTATTTTTTAAGCCAGGGAAAGTACTTTATTTTCAAAAAGTCGAAAATTTAATTTCAGTGTCTCATATTTCCAGATATCTGGGAGCGCTACGGCCAAGCTTTCAGCCATTTGTGGGTTGCGAGCGCGTTTAAAGGCGCAAGCGAAGTGGGCCGCCAGCTGCCGGACATTACGCGCCACATCAGTAACCACGAGTCGTGGTGCGACGTGCTGAAGGGAGCGCCTCATACACCTCGGCTGTCGCTTAGAGGATGGGCGTTGACCGGTTGGCAGCGCTACGACCACTTCTCGGTGTTGTGCGAACTGTTACCGGCAGCCATTCCAAGTCTAGTCTTCTGTTTGCAAACCATCAAACAAAGTAAAATGGAAAACAGATTTTGGCAGCTTTCTTAAAAATCTTACAAATTTAAATCTACGTTTGTAACAATTTACAGGCAAATTCGATCAAAATGCTCTCGAAACATCGTCCGCATTTCTAGGTTCTTCCAAACTCCTGGACGTCTCCGAGTTATCCAGGTAACCGATATTCCAATGTCCGAAACTCTGACTTTCCAAAACCCGCTAACTTTTCGCTCCTCCCTTTCTCAGGTCTAACGAAATCTCCGAATTGCAGTTTCCGGGTAAAGAGATCTTCGCGCAAATCCAAAAGTTCGTCAGCCTGGAAGCGGGCTACGAAATGACGATTAAAAGCGACGGTTTCAGAGGCTGGTTTTCGGAATTCCACGCCAAATACAGATTCGGTAATCCACTCCACATACGACCCATTTTGGCATCAGTTTCCTCGTAAGTAAACGCTCTCCGATACGGACTTAAAACCACGCGAAAGCGTAAGACGAACATTTATTTCTTCTTCCAGACTATTAAATTGTTTCCGAGAACTGAGAGATGAAATGGAAATCAGTTTCGGCGGGATATTCAACCTCAAGACGATCGAGGAATGGTTCATGGAAAATGTGGATTCCAAGATTGCGTATTTGGCTGGAGCGAGCGAGAAGCTAAACGAAATACTGAAAGCGCAAGAAGTCCCGAATTGAAAAGGCAGTTTGCTAAAAAAATTAATAAAATATGGCAACTCTCACTTAGGGATCTCAAAGGGTTTGGCAGCTGACGTCAGATCCTCCGATCGGGAATTAAAAACTGAAGGACCTTTGGGACAGCCAGGTGCTGGACCACATGGGTCCAATTTTCGCCTTCACAATGGCGAGCGGGACTTCAGCGACCTAAGGTCGATCTTAACAATTGTTTTAGATCCAATTTCCTGCCGCCATTGGAGTTTGGTTTTGGGTCAGGTCCTCTTTAATGTGTTAAGTGGCCCTGCCCCTGCCCCAATCAAAATTCAGTTTCCCCATTGGTCTTAAACCAAAACTCTCCTTCTATATAAGGACACAGTATACTATATGGGTAAACCAGTATGCAGACTTCGCAGTGGCGTAGCTAGCATGGGTGACACCTGGGGCGGCAATTTGCCAAGTGGGGGGGGGGGGGGCGTTGCCACCCTGAGGGGACCGCCCCCCCCTAGGTACGCCACTGGTGTCACCCCTCCAAAACGGTTAAAATCAACATTATGTAACCCTTGTAATTACAATACTATTTGTAATTTGAGAACGGACCATCTTAAATTTTTGTCATCAAATTTTCCATATTTTTCCTCAAGACTACGAGATTTTTTTCAATCGCGGACGGGTGTCACCCCACAAACGGGTGGCCCCCGGTGCGGGCCGCCACCCCCTTCCCTGCACCAGGCTTAACTTCCACAGTTAAACCAAATCGTTATTCTGTGTGGAGCCATCTAACAACTGGCACGTTTCCAGCTCAGATCACCATGGACAGCACTGACTCCGCTCAGGCTGCCCAAGAAGGCGTCCGGAGATCTGCCAGGATCCACCAGCTTCGGTCTGAGCAATCTATGGCAGAGACCACTCCACCGGTCCTAGCCACCACAGAGGTTTCCCCTGCCCAGGCTCCCTTTAAAACTGCAAGGGTTTTTACGCATATTTTTCGCTCCTAGGGTGGCTTTCGAGGCCACCTAGCAGTTTTTAGCTCCTGAAAATCATTATTTTTTGTCCCAACCATTCTTATGTCTTCTATCGAACATCGGAAATACAATTTTTGCCAAATGTCTGAAAAAGCGTACGCACAAAAGCTGTTTTGCGATATTTTGAGTACCCCTTAAATAAGCGTTAGGGCGAAAACAGTCAGTGCTATCAGCAATTATAGAATAGTTTCATTCTAGAAAGATTCCTAAAGACATACCTGAGATTCGCGATGCACGCGCACATTTAGTCTGTAATAGCCATTCTGTTCATTACATATAGAGCAGTTCATTATGCCGAGAGGCCAATTAATTCATGAGATGCATAAATATTTTGGCTCAAGACCATACACTGACACTGTTCGTTATATCGAGAGCAGAACGTAACAGCCTCTAAACAATCCTAGAAACATCACAACGAATTTTTATTTCACAACCAGTTACTAGACTTTTACAATCGAGAGAGCGCGTACAAAAACCCGCATCTTAGGAAAAAGATTTAGTAAACGAATTTGCCGACTCGGTTTTTAACAAACGAGGAAGAATTAAAAATGTTAAAATTGAGGAAATTCAAGAATTCCTGACTTGAATTCTTGCAGTTTTTAGTAAAAGAAGATCTAAACTTGTCTAAACGCGCGATTACGAATTTCTGAACTTTAGACAGCACCCGAACAGATATCAAAATTTTTAAACTGATCCCGGGAACCTCAACTACAAAAACTCTTGATTTAAATAAAATTGTTTTTATCCCCCCTGTAGAATTGTCCGTAACCGCAACAGGAGGTCGCAAGTTCATCCCGGAGCGTTCAACCAGCGAGTGTAAAAAAATGAAGATGAAATCTTGCGACACTGAAACCCGGCATTTGAAGACCGGCAATACGACTCTCGCATCGTAATTGCGGGTTCGTGTTTTGGTCCAATATCCGCGGCACGACAAAGCGGCGGCAGTCGCCAGCATCCCTCAATTTGCGGTCGAGCGGCTACCAGAGAGGTACGTCACCGCACCGCGACGCAAACCGATACTGACGAGTAAAGACGAATGCATCGAGGGATGGAAATCCGGCGCTGACCGATGGCCGGCCAAACAGTCTCGGACTCGTGACTCGGTAGCTGTGACGCTACGTTTCATCTTCATTTTTGCTCAGACTAGTATTTTCAGCAACCGGTTTTAGTTCTCTCGGGATGAATTTGCGAGTTGTGTTGAGCTACGCAGACAAAATCGGTTCGTAAAACGCCTCGCGCGTCACGACGAAACGTTAAAACGAAATTTTGCAGAAAAATCTGGAAAATATAAAAGCATTTTGTCGTAACGAGCGAAATATTTTACGGATCAAAAAAAGTTTAGACGAAGATTTTTTTTTGCGCAAAAAAGCCGAGTGTAGTTCGCGTTAAATTTCAAATTTCAAGAGCCATTTCTTAAGTCTATTTTTGTTAAAGTCTTAAATTTTAAGCGAAGATTTTTCGTTACATTTTCCATAAACTCGTCTTACACGTAACACTCAAATCCGTTATTTTAGGCAAGCGAAACCTAAAAAAATCTTAAATCCTTAAACAAGAACAACTTAAAAAAAAACAAGATCGCGTTTTTTTTAAGATTACATAATTCGGTAAAAAATCTAACGTTTCGGGCTCCACGAATCTAGTTCTAATTTATCTAATTTAGGCATTGTTATCGGCCTAATTTTTTCCGAGTACCTGGGCGATATCTGGTTATCGGTATTCGAAATAGATTCTCAAGAATGGAAATCATTTCCAAACTAATTTCAGGATTAGCGTATTGGTGCATTGTGCCGTTACGAGACTGCGACAGGAAAATATTCGGGACGCAAAACTCGCTCTTTAACCTAAAGAGCGGTATATAAACGGTGGTATTGGACTAACGGGAATATATTTGTGATGCAGGACTCGCGTTTAACCTTTCAAGTACCGGGTGGAAATGGATTCTCGGGAAAGGAAAGAATTTCCAAAAACAAAATTCTGGATTAGCGAACTGGTGCATCATGACTGCGACTGGAAGAAATTTGGGATGCAGGCCTCGCTCTTAACCCAACCATCCCCCAAGTTCGGGTGGTATAAAGCTATCCGGAAGATACTCTGGACGCAGGACTGGCACTTAACCTAATTTTCTCCGAGTACCGGGTGGTATCGGGTTATCGTAACAGATTCTCGGGAATGGAAAGAATTTCCAAACAAATTTCTGGATTAGCATTCTGGTGCATCATGACTGCAACGGGAAGAAATTCGGGATGCAGGACTCGCTCTTAACTTAACTCTCCCCAGAGTTCTGGGCGGTATCGGAAAATACTCGGGATGCAGGACTGGTGCTTAACCAAATTTTCTTTAAGTGCCGGGTGGTATCGGCTTATCGAAACCGTTTCTCGGGAATGGAAAGAATTTCCGAACAGACTTACGGGATTAGCGTACTTCGGGATGCAGGATTCGCTCTTAACCTAAATTTTTCCGGGTACCGGGTTATCGGGATGTGTAAAAGATGCGGGACTCGCTCTCGTTAAGACTTAAATGTTAAAAAGTTAACTTTCTAAAACGAAATTTCTGTTATTCGCAACTACGTTATTCGGCGGCTATCGATTCGTCGCGCCGAGGGGAACAAAATTCACGGAAATATTCGGAAAGGACGGCAGTTGAAAAAATTCTCACGTCCTGGAGTTAAAAAAAAATGCTAAAACCGATGACAGCTTTAGCATTATTTTAACTGGAATTTTTATCGAACGAAACCAAACTGTGTATTAAAATTTTTCTAAAAAAAAAAATTGTCTAAATAGTTTTGGCTTTGGGAGGATGTAGATAACTAATTAAAAACTAGCGAACGTGTTTGGTTGTTATCCTACCGCATCGACATCGGTTTTAGCTGGACGGCATGATCGGGTTGGAAAACTGGGCGGCGATTCGCGGCTTGTATCTGTTCCTCGCCGAGGGCTGCGAAGGCGTGCTTTCGGCGCTAGAGGGTGCGATCAGTTCTCGGATGCAGGGCGGCGTGTTGATCTCGTTCTCGGAGCTGTCGTGGCCGCTCTCGGCAGGAGGAGTGCGGCACACGGGTGTCATGCCACCCATTGCGGGTGGAGACTCGCCGTGCTTCTCGGCCGGAGGCAGGGCTTGGTACATCCACGTGGTTGGCACGGGGGGAACCTGAATTGGACGGACGATGGAAAATTAGAGTAGACATAAAGAGGATGCAACCCGAACATGCCTCGTGATGAAACGCATGCACACGTCACGTGAAAAAAAAAAGTGGAAAGCATTGTTTTGAATTTCATAGCACGGTAGGCTCACCTGCTATCACGTCAAGCTCCTCACATCACGCAAAAAAACGCAATTAACTTTATAACGTGGCGTGTGTTTCACAACGAGACATGTGATATCATGGTAGTCTGTAGCCAGCTTAAAGGGGAACTGAACTGACTCTTAACTGCATGTTTTGCTATGAGGGAAATTTTGAAACATACTTTTAAAAAAACTACTTGTTATAATACAAAAATAAAAA
>JAQGCC010002096.1:0-19922 GCA_034698905.1 Xestoiulus laeticollis | reverse complement strand
GACCTCTGTGATCCAATCAGGGGACGGTAGTGCGTTGCACATTTCAGGTTGCGAGAGGTGAAGATCTGGGCACTAGATTCCCTTCAGAGTTGAAATATAATCAAAATACTGGAGGCAAACATGTTGCAGTTGCTATGGTAACGCTATGTACACAATCGATTTGTCACGCTGATTTGTGGCAATATCAACTATACAAGTTCCAAATGATAATCAGAGCAACAAACATTTTGTTGGTAGGTATGGTAAAAGTTATTTAACCATGCATAACTAATGCAGAATAGAACGTTCTTAAGTCACCGATTTAATAATTATAGTTTGAACTTTAAGAACAGCGATGAAGCCTGTTTCAAATGATCAAAAAACTGACAATACTAGTCAAATTGAAGACCTCAAGAAACGGATTAATCTTTCTGGTATCCGACTGCCTTTTTAATTAAACTTGTTTAAATCATTACTGAACTCTTAACAACTCTTTCCTTAAACTGCTGCAGAAAGCAAAAAGAAAGTAAATTATGAGGAAGGCGAAGAAGCCAAATCGAGGAATGAAGAATACACCAATCAGCTCAAGCTAGAGATTGAAAAGCTAAAGGAAAAGGTAGGATAAGAGAATTTTCTTGTAAACATTAACGAGACCTACTTTGGATTTTTTTTATCCTGAAGATACATGTATTTAAATTCGCATCCTACAGAATTAAATTTCCTATCTAAAATACATTACAGGTGGCTAAATCCCACGTCAACTGGCAAAACGTGGAGCAGCCATTGAAGTCCTTACTACTTCAGAATAAGAAGCCGCACGTAAGTATATATTTATAGACAACATGTATCGCAATATGATACCGACGAGTTCAGAAATTTAGTTTTCCAAATCTTCATTCTGATCGCAAAAATGGATGAATAAAGTTGTCGATCTGTGCTGGATCTGTCAAATGCCCGAAACTTAACTCGGGAGTTACTTTATTCTCATTTTGTACTGATTCATTAGCACTTGCATACATAGCATAGAATTATGAGTATTAGATCATCAGATGTGTATGTATAGAGTTTAAAACGACTGCAACTGATAGAGTTTTTCTACCGATTTCATTTTCCACATAAAAAGGTAATAGCGGAGATGCTGGACCAATGGCTGTACGATTTATGCAAACAGTACAACTTGGTTGCACATGAACAGAAGCAGAACGCAGAAAAAATATTGCACTTAAAGGCCAAGGAGCTAGCGTTGGCCAAATCGAAACAGGATCAGCAAACTGCCGAATGCTGCGAAACAAATCAAGAACTAAAGGTGGGTCATTGTAATGAGCACCATGCAGCATCAATCAACCAGATAGTTTATGCATATGAGAGGAATTTGTGATGCACACTTATTTGATAACATATGGAACTTTTAAGCGATTAGCAAGAAATTTAATTGCAATTGTTACTTTTTTTAAAAGTAACCACAGTGTATCTTGAAATAAATCCTAGATCTGTGTTGTTGAACACTGTCAATGCACACGCACCATATAGGATCTTTTTTTAATAAATCCTCAGAAAGTTCAAGAACTGGAAAACAAGTATGAAAAATTGCAAATGAAAATGGGTGAAGCGGAATTGGTGCAAAAGAAGTATTTATCGGTAAAGTCCATACTGGAGGACGAAATACTCAATCTGCAAAAAGACATTAACGACTTGGACGACAGCATTGCAAAGGCCAAGAGTGAACTTCCCCAGCTGACTGCCATGGCACAAAATGCCATCGAGTCCAACCAAACCATTGAGACCCAATTGAATCAACAGGAAAAACTGTTCCACAAACAGAAACAGAGCTGGGAGAAATCCTTGATGATGTACAATCAACTAGCGGACGAAATCCAACTTTCGGATGCATCGGACGATGATAAACTTGGGGATGCGGTAGGATACCGAATGGAAAAAAAAAATTGAAATCTGCAATGCTCCCATAGCAACTTAAATAAATAGAATGCGTTTAAACTTTGCAGAATATACCCAGTTCGATCGAAGCATACAGCTTTGAAGAATCTTCCTCTCCTGCAACTGAAGTGCCTTCGGCAACACATCAAAACGAAAACAGGGCATTTCTGGAGCAGATGAAGAAAACAGCTGGAATAGACAAAAAAGTAAATCCAGCTCCCAATTCATCAGCGAATAGTTTTTTTTTTTAGATTTTGCATGGTTGAATTTTTCTACAATGTGCACTTTTATAAAATAAATCTAACCCTAACAGGAATTGACCAAGTTTCTGGAACAAAAGGACACAAAAGGGCGACTAGAAGAGCTCAAGCTGCAGCTCGAAGAACAAATAATACAGCTGCAGGATGAAAACGAAAGAATGGATTTCGAATTTCAATTAACCATCCTTTCAAAGGAACAAAACTCAGACAGGTTAGGTCAATACTATATAATAAATATATATACATATATTTTTTGCTTGAATATCCATTCAGGCCAAACTAAGGGCGATCAAGTTTAAATGTCACTATAATTCTTTTTTAACTAAGCGTCTTGGAGGAATCTCTAGTGAAACTGGCTTCACAACGTGAACGTAAAAGTGAAGTTGTGCAGATGATTGAAGATAACACCAAGCTGGTAGAGGTGTTGCATGCTACGTTACGTCAGCTCTGCATGAAAATTATTCAGGGTTGCAAAGTAAGTGACAAGCTATATGCCATTTCACACATAACAAAACTGGCTTGTCATAGTCGGTTTTACTTTCAAGCATAATGTGGAAATAGTGCTTACAATCACAAAGTATGCAGGCAGAATAGATTCCCTAAATAATGTAGGATTGCATAAATAATACAATTTCTTGATTTTGTCCATGCATTTAGATGCCATCTGGGTTCACGCTATCACCATCCCCAGACGAAACCCTCGATCTTTTGATGGCATGCACAGAAAGAGTGGATCTTCTAGTTGAGCAATGTCGAGACTACGACCGCAGTAGCGCAACAAAAATGTATCAGGGAATAAAGGTAAACACACCGTCAACTTTGAAATTGACAAGCCTACCAATCTGTTAAAACTGGAGATAATTATAATATTTCAGTACAACGAAAATGTGGAAGAAGCCCAATCTGTGCTTAAACCAAAGAAAAAACCTCAGCAGTTGGAGGAACCAGTGATGGTCGCTTCTAAAGTTAAAGAAGAGCAAAAGGCATCAAACGATCAAGAAATCCTGACTCGGGCCATGATTAAACGCCAAGCTAAACTGATGATCGACCATCATGCAAAAATGCACCAAAAAGGGCCCCATGGGCAAAAGAAAACCAAGAGCAATTAAAGAGAATGTGATAAATTCACTAGATTTATTCATATATAAATACCAGACACATCTACCACACCATAACACCATTCACGTTGCTTCGACATGAACTTGCGTCTGAACTTTAGTCATCTGCTTAGTTAGCCTGGAACCGGCATCTTCTAGTTGAAGGCACAAATCGCCGATCACGGAAAGTGATTGCTTGATATTAGTACTAGTTTCCACAAACCGCTTCACCTGAAAACAACAAATAAAGATTTTACTCAAGACCAAATCCGCATTATAGACTTTGCTTGAATGTAACTTACCTCTTCATACGCATCTCCTGGGCTTATTTTCAGCTGGGTTTTCTGCTCCCCATCAGCAGTTGTTATTGCTGAGGCATTGACCGGCTTGGATATTTTATTTCCTTTATTCAAATTAAATAGGATATTGTTGGTGTACACTAGTGAAGCAATAATTTACAGCAAGCATAGTGCAGACACCAATACCCAAAAGAGCTACATTATATTGTATAAGGAAAGAAGTATTGCTCAAGCATAGGGAGCTACAACATATGTCTATTGCAAAATAGTAAATAAAACCATATAAGTCCGTAATTGTTGACTGACAGTCTTATATTGGGTTTTATCAATTCACAATAACACACATACTTAATACACTGTACATACCATGCAGTATACACTGACTGCATGAATTCTGCAGTTTTGCTTGTTTGTCATTATAAGTACATGTACGACTACCATAACTATAGGTCAGTAAAGTCAGGTTAGATTTGTTTGGGTATGAAGTAGTTTTCCTTCTGTGGAATTATCCAAGAAAACTATACATATAAGGTCACATGCGAGGGGCCAATTCGCACAACTTGAACACAGCTAAGTTATATAGGCCTACATAGAACAAGGTTTATACATGTAGGCCTAATTAATATACCCTGCACCTATTTGGATTCTAAACACAAACGTGACAGTAACAACCACATACGCGATATTAATTACACTTTTCACTCATATAAAAAGGATATGTGACATTACTTATATTAAACATTCCAAACACCAAAGCAAATTGCTGGTTGAAACCGTGCCCATGTACATGCATGATGCATTGAATGACAATTTGCTTTCCTTACCTTCGTTTGTAACTAATTTAAACACCACATCGTCATCGGCTGCTCCAACGATATCTTCATGAATTTCTTCCAATTTTGGGATTTCAGGACCAGCAGGTAAAACTTGCTTTCGTTTGAACATTTCCAAAAAACTTTTTTCCAATTTCCATCAACTTCACATCTGACAACAAATTGGCGCAATTTTAAATACAGAGGTGCATTATGGGATGTGACCCAATGCACGGTTATTTACAGAATGGCACATAGCTAGCCAATAAAAATGCGCTTAATACAGGGTCTCACAAAAAACTTCTATTATACAAGGTGTCACAAAACTATTACCATACAGGGTGTCTCAGAAACGTCTTTCGGGTTGCGACGTCAGAAGAATCAACGTAAATGTTGGTAAAAAATTCGTTATTTAGCCAGGCTTTTCTTAAAACTAAAGATTATTGAGTCTGTTGAAATTAAATGCATTTATCGTTATAGTTTATTATAAACCACACATATGTATACAGCACGGCAAATATTCTCTTGCAAAAGCACGTGGCATCGCAAAAGATACAGTTTCTACTAATTGCAACTAGAACTAGTAAACAATTCATAAATATTAAATCCCACACGTGCTATAATATAAATACATAAATTTTCTGAGTTAAATTACATTGTATTGATTTTTGCTTACTAAAGGTCAACAATTGTTAAATTTATAGAAATTACTATAAAAATTTGAAAAAAAAATATTTAAAAAAAGGCGTTACAATTAATAAATGCAGAATTTCGCATTTTAGCCAAATGCATTTCCACATTCGTAATGTGCATGGAAAAATATAAATAATAGATTTTTTTTAAACTTTAATAGCAAACGAATTTTAATGGAAGTCCAGTTTCTGTAAATAGGCATAAATATATAAGGTTATCAAAAAGTCCACACATCATCTACATGCATGAACCAGATGCAAACTTTTTGAATACCCCATGAAATATGTGAATTAAATGTATTTCAAATATAAATTTTGCACTACTAAGGTCTGATATGAGTTCTAGTAATTTAATGACATGAACACCAGCTAGCTGCAACATTTCTCCCTTTATGGATATGACTTGTGACAATTAATGCAATAAAATGCCGGTCGGTTCTACTAAAACTTTAACATTGGGATTTTTCCAAAATGTACAAAATACGATATTGATTTCAGGATATGAAACTGGTAATCTAAACATTAAATGTGCAACTAATACATAACGATCGAATCTTTAACAGGCAGGCGCACAGCGTGTCTATAACAGTTACCATGCAGTAAACAAGTCTTTAATGACACTACATGTATATGATATTGGTCAAAGTTTCAAAACTTTGTATAAATTTGCGAATCTTGTCTAATGAAATGCACAATATACTATAAACTGATAGGACTGGAATGACAAAATCATCAGAGCATCCTTGTGCAAAATCAAAATGTGGTTACTACTCATTATCCATCAACCACATTAACATAGTGTTGATTTTGGGCCGTGTCCTTTTCTAGCTTTTGCAGTAATTACAATAACTTATAAACGTTCGTACTGCCAGTGCTGATAACGAAACAATTCAACACCAAATTTTCACAGCCAAATTTGGTGTTGAAATCTACGTATGTCAACCAGCCACTAGAAGTATGGAGAAGACTGGCATCGAAACAAGTATAATTGTTTCATAAATGCGCCGATCTAGCCACTAAATAATATAGAGTTCATCATGTTTGAGAACGAGTCCCATATCAAAACCTCAATTTTATCATCAGAGATATTCCTCCAAATTCAACTCGCATATTTGGTGCCAATCTTGGTCTCGCCAGCGTCATAAGTTCATAATGATGGTTCAGTACTTTGGCAGTCGATAAAAATAATATAATACAAAAAATGTAAATAATATAAAATCTGTAAAATTAAAAAAATAATACTGAAATCATACACTGGTGGACAAGAACCAGTACAGAAATGATGACTAGAATGATAGGCTATTTGGGAAGATCAAAGTTCAAGTGTGCACATAGTGCTAAAACGTTTTAGCAAAACTTAGCTAAGCTAACGAACTAACCGAAATACTGCTCAGAAATTGTGGTGTTGGCCAACCGGCTTCACCAAACAACAATAAATGTTCTTACAATATTACTTGTACATACTAGTTCGGATACATTAAAATTGGACTCATGCAAAGAAACACTGGCACAGCACACTTGTTTCTCTAATTCCTATCACGATTACCAACGTGAAACACACAAGCATGCAGTTCATAACTAAAAAAAATCCCCATGAAAAAAAAAAAAGAGTTTGACTGCGCCAAGAGTAGGAAAATTGATTATGCTACTGAGAATTGTATATAACAAGGAAAAACATGTGGTAAGTATTACCTTTTTTGGTGTTTATAACTCATTTTATATTAGCTAACTCATGACATCCTGATGAAGTATGAGCTTTTTAGCATTGCTTTTACTCCAAAAACAAAGTCTGTCTCACTCGATGAAATTAAAATAAAACGATTCTGTCAAAGTAGTCGTCTTCATGCTCACATAGAACAAAAATCACGACAATAAATAATTCTGTCTAACCCCGTATAAATGCGCTAATCTAATAACAATATATGGGGATTTCTAAGTCACAACCTGATATAAAAAGTGATATAACAAGATACGAGCTTGCATATCGGTAACAATACATGCAAAGCTTCGGTTATTAAATTCAACACGTTGCTGCAATTGGTTCTACCAATCACACTACGAAGCTTGATATTTGATAACATTTGAGATCCAGCATTTGTCAATTTGCAATTTTCTGTTTAGGCTTAATTTGAACAGCTGAAAACCATTATTTCAAGTGTTTCCTGATGAAACTTAGTTCAAACGTGTATAACGGTGATATGGTTTTGGATTAACTTATTGAAATTATTTATTGCTAGACGACTTCAATAAACAAGGTTTCTTAAAAAAATTATAGATTAATTACTAGACTGTTTTGAAGACTGGATATTACATATAGAATTCCTTGCAAATTATCAACAAAAATCGTTAAAATCATGTACTACTCATTTATGCTACTCATTTAATGATCATTTAACAATTAAATAAAAAAGGTAGACCCTGAACACCTCATTTAAATTATTCTAAAATTAACAGAATGGGAACTTTAGCTTCATTTACTGTATACGTATCCTTCTAGTTTTCTCCGTATCGTCATCTTAAATCACACACATTTCTTTCCTTCATCGGTGATAATTCTTTCAGGGCACTATGTTTTAGGCGAATTTTTACTACATTTTCTATTAGAGGCTTAAAATTGATCCCCTAAATATCTAATGTGAAATTTCAACGTTTGTATTAATGGCCATTTAATGTATTAATGGCCATTTAATGGCTTTCGATGGTATTAGTATGACAGTTCGCATATAAAAACTGATAGAAAGAAGACTGAATATGTGTATACCTTAAGTTGTTGTAAACGATCTAAAAATGTACAGTGTAAGAATCTCGTACAATGCATGTAAAACCTTCAGATATTAATTTGTCACCATTAGCACAATGGTATCGGCGTAAAGGTATCACGTCACTGATGAACGTAATGTAGCGCTATGATATGTAACTCATGGTAAATTAAAGTAAAAATATGCTTTTCGGGAAATATAGAAAGAATAAATAGTTCAAAGATCACATTAACTCATCTCTAGGTTTTTCACAACATAGTTTAAAACTACAGCATGCCCTGACTAGGTTAATATATAAATAGAATAATAAATAAAATAAACCTAATAGTAATCTCAAGATATGTCGAGCGACTGAATCACCATGTTTCTTACTTGATTCCCATTGATAAAAATCATCCCTTTCAATTAGGAGTGTCGTGATTTTGCTTGCATGGAAGTGGCTTGCGAAGGAGGATGCTGAATGCTGCGTCGGGGTGACACCAAAGCAGCAGCAGTACGGACGTCGGAATCGTGAATCCTAAATAAGAAAAAATGTAAATAAAGATGTATCAGTCAAAAATCTAATATTATACAAAATAAACTAGTAATTCGTTAACAGAATGAAATTTATTAGTAATTAGGCGGTACTAATTTTTATTAATGTTTTTTTTTTTTTACAAACGAGTTTAATTCATATTTTCTTGGGAATAATAATTCTTTCAACAAACGGATATTTTTTTTAATAAAATTGGGCAATTCGAATATTTATTTATTTAAAAATAGCCTACATAGCAAAATCAGCGCAAAACTGCTTTGTACGATTTCGAATTCTTGCAAAGTTAATTGTCTTTTATCTATCTACATGTAGCATGTACTGTATGTATACCATATAGCTTATATAAAGAAGAAAAGTATGTATATATATGTTTCGCAAAAACCTAAAATGTTAACTCTTCCCCATACGCTCGCATAGAGCTACTCCAATGGACAATGTTACTTAAATGTATTATGGCGTCGCCGCGAGGTCAATTGTGTACACCAATTGAAGTTCAACCCGGGTATTTTGGCAAGTATATTTACAAAAATAAATAGGAAAATTGTGATAATCCATAAAAATATCAAAGTTCTAATCATTTTGCATGAGCTCATTTTACATGTGAGAATATCATTATACAGTTTAAATCATTTCACAATTAAAAAATCTTTCAATTTATTTTTCATGAATGGTTGCATTAAAAAAAGATGACTAGCGTCGTCTTTAATTGTCCATTCTTATTAATTTTTCTGTTTTTAATTGGCCATATCATAGTTTGTGAAGAAAACATTCATAAAAGCCTAGATATCTTTTCTCACGTGTGCTATATTTAAACGTCTTTTTAATCTTAATATAAAAAAATTAAAACAACACTGAATTAAATTTTATCTTAGTCGTTTCCATTTCAGCAACTTTTATAGGTTCTACTCATAAAAAATAGGAATAGAACCGTGCATTCATTTTCCCACGATTCTCAATTTCTGCAGCTTAATCAAGAGCAAAAAAGTGCATGCTATGTTAAATGGAAATGCAGTTAAATCTATAAAAGCAAGGCTAGAAGTTATTAAAACAATATCATTTCCTTTTCTTTTAAAATACTTTCCCGCTCAGAAGGAACGTTTCCTTAATTTACCCACCATTGTTCCTCAAACTTTCTCATAGCCCACATCACATTCCAGAAAAAAAAAGAACTTTGAAACGAAGGTAAATCAGCATTGAAGACTGAAGAGGCTGTTTCACTTACATCGTCTGGCGTCTCTGGTTGGCATGATGGACGAGCGCCTCATCTCCAGAGTGGGTTTCTTCACTTTGCCGACGATCAGCTCCATTTCTTTGCGGGAGCGATCGATGAATCCCTCGGTGATGAGGTTGGCCACGGTTTGGTGGGAAAGGCCTTTCAGGCTCTGACCATCCACGGCCAAGATGACATGACCGACCTTCAGGCCACTGGCTTGGGACGCTGCCCCTCGTGGCTAGAAATCAGATCAAGCCAAGCTATAACATTTTAGCCATTGCAGAATAATTAGCAGTTGAGAGAGTTAAACCCAAAGCAATTACACCGGTATAGTCTAATTATATGATCAATTAAAAAAACTATACCCTCATGCAGATCCGGATTTACCATATAGGTAAACTAGGCACTGCCTAGTGGCCCCCACAAATTACAGCCCCCACAAAATTGTAAAAAAATTGTAAAAAGAACTTTCAATAAATGTACTGCTCTTTTGTTTGGCATAAGGGCATTCCCTTTAATAAAAAAAATTAAGCATGCATTCCGAAAAATTTTATAATTCTAGAATTTTAAATTAAATTCGATGCCCTGTTTGAGGCTAGCAAAACGCGCGTTTCCAGCTTAGTGTGGCTTAGGGCTTAAAATAAAATTAAAGCTACATGTATCTACAGTGCAGTCTCAGTAATCCGACACTTTTGATGGTGAAAATTTGTCTGAGTAGGCTACACATACAATCAAGTGTATAGGCTATACATGTATATGTATATATCCGAAATCTGTTTATGTAAATGTGTATTCCATTTCATGGAAATTTGTCTGTAAAGTTTATAAGTGTAGATGGTCTGATAAACTTTACAGACCTATTATATATGACTCATTATTTTTGCAAACTGGAATTCAGTATGTACATCTATACGAGTGTTTCATTTTGTACGCATGCACATACGAGATTAAATGCATAGTGAAATTACTGGGAAAGTCATCAAGAGGCACAAAAAAATAATAATAATGGCCTACGTGGATGTTGATGATACGAGGCAGCAGGTGGCGGGTGTCGGCTCCACCCTCGATCGCTATCCCTAGAGAAGCCTTGTTCTTGGGCACGATAATTCGAAGTTGGTGCTGCGGAAGATCGGAACCCTTCTGGTTCTTGTACTCCTGAAAGGAAGAGATGAGCAAAGACGTTAAAAAGTGAAACAATCGCGATAGTGCCAGAACTACGGTGCACTGAACAAATCATTCTCTTTGACACGTACTGCATGCTATAGTAATACAATCACACTTGAGTCTGAATTCCTTTTGCTACACTTGGTATATATCAACATTACTTTATTTGGAATCACACCAAATTTAACATACTCCATTATCAAATCAATCTGCAAATCAATGAAAATGAAGAACACCACAAGATCTTCTCCACAACTTTATTACATAGATAATGTACACATACTTGACAAGTACTGTAGTTACAAAATTTTACAAATTTTTAATTTTATCTATTACACATTTTCTTCGTATACCTAACAAGCGTTTTACTAAACTTGCCTAGATTTTGTCCAGATTTTGGTATTTCAGTCTGAAGAAAATTTTGCAAAGTTGGTTTCTTTAGCTTGGTTAGTAACAATAAAGTAAAAGTAAAATCACAACCGGTTCTGCCATGCCAAAGCCGATGAAATTATTAGAAGGGTAATGTTAAAGTATGCAATCTGATAATATGTTAAATGTTATTGATTAAACATGTATGGATCATTTTTTGGTACTTTCACATTATCGCCACTACTCGTGTAATCCAAAAATGTAATCCATTAATTTTAAGGTCAATTGACCTCGTGTAATCCAAAATTAGGTTAGGTTTTTAATGTAGTGGTGATAATGCGAAAGTACCATTTTTTTATACATGATCATTTCTGTATCTAACACCTGATCCACATCAGTTGATCTACATCAACGTTGGTGTGAAGAAGGTCTTACAGGTACAGAGTTGAAGCCACAAAACAAGGTTATTCCAGTGCTATTGTAAATTAATTGTGCTCACAAGTTTATAAATTACACTTATTCTTACAATAAAATTTGGCCAGATCCACACTTTAGCATTTTAAACGATTGTTCCTTCCATGGTGGTGAAGTTTGCTTTACAATAGTTTTCAGTGTGAAATCAGAGATCCCCAATGTTATTTATGTTATAACAAAAGAAAAAAAAACTATGGTTGGCTGTAAAAGGCACGAGGTTAAATCGAATGCTTCTCAAGAGCCACCACAATGGTTCGTTGATTATTTTTTCGCCCAAAAGGTGAAAATTAATATTTGCAATTTTTTCCATCCTTGTGTTAGTCGGATCGAAAAAGCACAGCTGGACATGGGCATCTCATGGGCAATCGAAGAAACACGAACGGGAGAAAATATACATAGTTCAAGATTTTCTCTCGTTTCATGGTTTGTTCTTCTTAGTGATCTTCAATAACTTCAGGCCTTGTCCTCCTTCGTTGTCATCATTCTGCCAGGAGCAGCAGCCCTTTTTAGGACAGAAGAACGATGATGGTGGTGGTACTGGTGATGACCCTTATCAGCCCCTGGTGGATCATCATAGTCGGGTAAAGGGGTCTTGGCCAGAAGCTCTCTTCCGGCAAGCTTTGGACGAGGGATCCTCAACGGCTTCACATCGACCATCGTGTCCATGATTCCAAATGTATAACTTCAACGTTCAACCTGCAAGAAAGAAACCGGAATGTTGCAATTTGTGGTACGTTACGGACAGGAAGGAGATTTTTTTCGAGATTGTGAATGACATTCCTTGTCAAATGGACTGGTTTTTTTTATTTCCTATAAGCAGGAACAGTTATACGGATTTAAGTTACAAACAAGCACTTCACAAAGTATGGCTATAATGGGCCGTCCACAAATGGCGTCACGCATTAAGAGTCACACATTTGTGACGAGGAGTAGGGGGGTGTTAATGAAATGTGACGTTACATCAAAAATCAAATTATGCTACTTTAAATAACAAGTTTTACTTAAATCGCCTGACATCAGTTATGAACGGCCCCTAAAATATCTGTGCCTGGATTGAGAAGATGAAATTCTGTGTCCCTCAAAACAATGCAGAGATCTCACTCAGAAAGATCCTACTCAAAATACAACTCGTGTCCATGCAATTCTTTTAAATTCTTAAGAAAAATTCTGATTCACCCTTAGTTACTAAAACCTTCAGATCTGAGAATTATTTTTATAATAAGCTTACATGCGCAAATACAATAAAAGGAAACGGAAATCATGGTGCATGGAATAGGGACGAAAGATGTTCGAGACTGTAAATTTCGTAAATGAATTTGAAACTTCTTAAGATGCAGCATTCAAAGTGTGCAAACGATTCTAATTATGCGCGGTTGATATAAAATTTGGAAAACCAGTTTCCAGGTATGAAATTCAAGCACGGTCAGGTCACATGCATCCTTCGCGCTTCACCCACACGATATGCGTAATGAGAAGAAACTAGCCACTCGGCCATAATTGCAAAGGCACGTACGAGAAATGGCTAAATTTCGGCGAGAAATGGGCGAGGTCCAGAACGAGCCAAAACATGACAAGGGTCATGAAATTAAACCGATGGCTAACATCACATGTGACAACTCGGAATGAGAGTACGGGGGCACATTTTATCCTTTTTCGGCCAATGCGTGGGTGACCGCAGTTATAGCAATGAAGGGTTAAAGGAACCACCAGCTGGGAATAAGATTTTGGCGAACAGATAAAAATCTATCTCACCAGGGACCCCTTTCTGTGATTAATTAATTTTGAAAAACATTTTTTAATGCAGTAAACCACACACGTTAGGTTGGAAAATGAACATTTTTCCGGTTTCTAGTTTCATCTTTCCAGCAAAAAGATAAAGAGATGACACGCACAGGTAAAGTTACAACAACAACAACAACAACAACAACAACAACAACAACAACAACAACAACAACAATTTAATGAGAAAACTAATTTAGTGCGTTTTAATATTTTTTTTTAAATTTATGCTGATAACTAACTCACTATACTTACATATATATATATATATACAAGTATATTGTTAAAAATCATGCAGCAGGTGTTTGGAAATATGCGAAAAATCTTTGAAAAACTATTTTTTAGGTGTCTCTTTGAAAATTCGTGAATGAATAGAGAGGTTCCTCCAGAATTTATAGGACAAGAATTTAAAAAAAGCGGAATAAACTAACACGTGAGAATCGCCGTTGTATTTCGGTTCAATTTAATTGAGCTATTAGCGGGATGCTAATCAATCGGAAAAATAAGCGTGCAGTTTACAGCTAAGAAAAGAGCCATGCCCGTCCAGTGCATTATCAAACCGAAAACAAAAAAAAACTATGCTAGAAAGCTAATGGTTCGTGTAAATACCTCACGAAATCTGTTTATCATCGCTATAAAGCGCAGGAAAGAGGAGATACAACGATTAATTCTGGTCGAAAATCAAAACCAGGTAACATTGGGTAACGGAAATTCCCTTTATGCAGAGTAGGCATATTTAGAAGGCCACGCTGCTATTCAAATGTCATAGAACATATTAATGCCGGATACAGTAAAATCTATTATAGCTATAGCCTGAATGATCACTGCAATTTATATAATTCATTTTGGTGCACTATATACCGGATAAAGAAATAAAGCCCTGGACCTGAACTATAACACCGGATATAACAACATCTTATTACAACACCAGCAACACGATCATTTTACCTCGATATAACGTATTTCGTTTATATTTAGAGAAATGTGATAATACGTATATATTGTTCCTTTTATTGAACCTATAAACACCATATAGAACCTATCCAGAGGTTCCATTTATTGCATATATATTTTGAAACCAAAGAATTTAACCAGATATCCCATTCACTGAACTTTTTACATTAACTTTAAGAAACCTATCTAGAGGTTCCATTTATTGAACATTTTGAAACCATGGAATCAACCCAGATATCCCATTCACAACTATGGAATTAACCTAATGTATCTAGAGGGTCTATTTATTGCACATTTGTAACAACGTTTCGAAAATATGCATACGAGCATAGTTGTGAATGGTTTCACAACTACAATGTATAAGCTACAGTATGCTTATTTATAGTTGTGAAAGGTTCAATGAATGGGAAATCTTGGAACCTATCCAGAGGGTCCATTTATTTATTCTTTCAAAACTATCTAAAACCTATCCATAAGTTCCATTTAGCACCTTTATATCTTCTGCCAGTGTAGCAGCTATATCTACTGAACCTCCATATACACTGCAGCTGAGTATATATACAGTATGTATAGGTGTATGTATACAAGCTGTATCTAATAGCTTGCAAAGACTTCCCAACATGGTAACTTGTCATATAAAAACAATGAAGACCGGACAACGGTCAGAAGTTTGTTAGGCGTAAATCGCCCTAGATGTGGAGCATAACGATTAGCGTGTCACATTTGCCTAATTTGTCTAAACACGAGTATTCGGATGCCAGCCACAAACTGGTTGTTCTCAATCTAAAAGGTACAATTATGGTGGGTATTGCTATCCGGAGAAAATGGTTCAAGGCTAATATAATCGTGTTTCCTGGAGCCGAATGAATCGCACTGACATAAATGGTAAAGGTGCGTAAGGCACGCCAGAAAAAAAAAATTGAGAATTAAAGAAAGGCCATCGAGCAAACGGGATAGAGAAGTTCACGTCCGAAATTAGCTTTTTACCATCAGCCGACCCGAATGCTCGCTCCTCGAAAAAATCGTGACACCATCGTGAATCAGAGGAGAACATGACTCAAAATTGAGTAAAAACACGATTACGAAAGAATCGAAAGCGTGTTTGTTGGGTGACCGCCAACCGAAAAACAAGCACACTAAACCAGTAAAGATGGGGTTAAAAAAAGCGAGGTTGCCCACGCCATGAGCCTCTCGGACATCATCTGAAGAACCTACTTACAACAAACGAGCCTTGAAAAACACAATAAGTATATATATTATTGAAACAAAAGCGCTCAGGAAAACCCGAGGCTGGCCAACGACGCAAAAACAAATCAAGATTTTATACATGTGTGCATTGCTGCAGGACAGTGTCTAGTATATTCAAGGATTTTAAGGCCCGTCCCTATATATAACATTTTCTAGGACCCATCACCTTCCACGATATGCACTTTCCGATTTTGAATCTATCTTGAATCATTTAAATCGATTGCATGGGTTGTTCTCCATCCACATTCGGCTAAGTTGGAAGTATACGGAAATTGACAGGAGCCAATTTCCTGTTTGACCAAACACAACATGTCTGCCAACCCCTAAAGATGCGAAATTGCAGGTAATAGATTAAGCGTCATACACATAATCATTGGCGCCACAATACAGAATATCACAAGATCGGCCAGCCCTACACTCAAGCCTCAGTTTCAGTGATCATCAGAGGTCATCAGTGAACGTTTGTCATCATGTATGATCATGCAAGACTATCATGACGACAAAACGATCACTGAAGGTGTCTGACTTATAATGGTCACTGAAACAGGCTTATAATTATATAAGTTTGGTGCATGTACATGCATGAAACGTTATGTTGTCAGTAGAGAGTTTGAGCACGACTCCCTAATGTTATCCACATTGACAGCACTGTCTGCTTTTCCAATGCGTTCTCGTTAAGGTATACATCAATTGACTTGACACCTGCTCAAACTCTCTATAGTGTTGATCAAAGGTCGTCAATGGTCGTATCATGCAAGGCTGACGACAAAACGTTAAACCAAACCAAAACTTGTGCTATTTGGAGGGATAGTGCTTTTTTCAGGTTCAGCTAAACTGGTAACCATGCACACACTCCCATGCCGATTATGAGCTATCGATACTTACAGGGGCATCGCTAAATAGAGGTTCCTAATTTACAGGTTTTGGTGTACTTTTTTATATCTCGTTAAACCTACATAAAAGTTTTACCATTGTTAACGTCATGACCATCAATAAAAAAGCATTTTGTCTACAATTTTTCCAGTGCAAGGATACAATTAAGGTTCACCACTGTTTTTAAACAGCCTTTAATAAGGCGCACCTCTACAGAGCAATGGTGCAGACCATTGAAAGTCCTGTTGTTTTCCAATGAAGAAGAAACTTGAACAAAAAACGAAACTGAAGAGCCAAATATTTAGGAAAAAAGATGAAACTCTCGTCCACCTGCAATTCAGCAACGGCACAGGCAATTGTGCCGCTCCAGGAATCGCCCAAAAAAGAGGACAATGGTGAAGCACGGTTGAACGAAAGGAGCACGTATATGTATACAAACAAGACTTTTTTGTGGCCGGCTCATTGTGTGTTGCCCAAGCCCATTGCGAGGAGGAAGTTTGTCGGCCAGGTAAATCCCAAAAAATGACAGGAAAATCAAATGAAACAGGTGAAGCGAGGAGGGGGGTAAGTCGTGCTCATAAAATTCAACTCGAGCGGAACGAAATGCTCGAAACACCCGTCCGGAAGCACCTGTCCACGTGTGGACCAGGTGGCTGACCAATTGGGCCACTAAACGCGCCACTGGTCAACTCAAGGTGGCTTCTTGCGGAAATAGCAAAACAGCCAGGAAACGATTCTGGAAATTAGCCAAAAGTGTCCAGTACCGATTATCCGGAAAGTCCCCATTGTACATAACAAGCGATTGTGTTGCGTTGTAACCATAACAAAAACCAGGTCAACTGAGAGAAGAAAAAAAATTGTAAACCTTATTCGAAGACTAGTTTAAACTATAAATCAACGTTTCAGTTAACATGATCAACCAGATAATCATTCAACGACTTTTAGGGTAATATTTTCCATATATTTACTTGGTTTCAAAACGGGAACAATAGTTGATGAGAAATAATATTTGAAAACATGTTTATTAGCCTCGATTCGAGTCATGATGTCGATAAAATATGCTGGCATGTCGACAGACTGGCGCAACAATTTCCAGATAAATTAATTTGCGATTAAAACATGTTATCCATAGATTAACCTAATCGGGTAATCTTTATTGAAATGTAATAAATGTGTAGCAACTCTTCATAGAAACAAAAATAGCATGGGTAGAGATACGAGTTCTAATATATTTTAGAAATATATCGCATGAGGTTGATTTTCTCAAATTCTCGAACTGCTTTAGCACTCCCCACTTTTCAACTTTCAAGTTTCAGCTCATGCATCATTCATTGCTCGAAGTCTCATTTACCTGAAATGCATACCCATGTAATAAAAGTGAAGCCTCGTCTTGCAAGTAAAAGAAGGAATAGAAACCAATATCCACGGCTAATTAGCCGTTTCCATAATCACAAACTGTGCTGCCAAGCAACATTAACATCCAATTAAATATCAAGATTTTCATCAACAACAATCTGTGTACGAATTCGACCTCCAATCCTGAATTAATTCAAGGAGAACCCGTGCAAGAACGTATAAGGTCGGTGCCGACAGGACCCAACAAGCCCCTGTTATCACAAATCAAGTATACCTGTGTGTGTTTTTAATGATTGTTAAAGAGCAATCAACACATTATGTAAAACACGTTAACATTAGGAGAAAAATCCACGAAATGGAAAAGTAATTACTGTGGATGAAAGAATGGGTAACCTTTAGTTTCATCACTGTTTAGACTATATTGGTCAGTTGCCTAATAATTTAATACGGTTAGACGCCTAATTTAGTATGGTTACCCATGGTTATAATGGTCAGAAAGCCAGAATAAAAAATAGGAAGGATGTTCCCGTTCAAAACATTAATTAGATTCGCAATAACATACAAAAAAATTGCTGCATTTTAGAAAAAAATAAATTTCATCAAAAAGAAGCATGAAATGAAACTGCATTTCAAATTATTACCAAAACTATTATTGGACTTTAATTGAAGATTTAAAATGTTTTTGAAACAAACTTTTATTTCTCATCTTCGCAAAAGGTATTTTTTTACAGAATATAATATTCCTTAAAGCAACCCCATTTTTCGAAATTGTATGCAGACATTTTGTACAGATAAGATTTAATGGACACGCTATCAGGACATAAATCCTATAAATGTAAATAAAACTTAATAAAGTATAACTTTAATCCTATGTAAAGTTAAGTCTTAAAAATCGTTCCATGTAATCAATTTAAGTACCGGTACGAGTTAATTTAAAAGTATAAAATGAAAATGAAGCTAAATAAATCCACGTGCCATTTCACTCGAATTTGCCAGATTTTATTAGTATTATAAAAGAAATGAAATGTCACTTTCCCAACTCAACATCATTTCTCAGAACAAATGTATTAAAAAAAAACCTCATCGACTTTAAAATTGTCAAAAAATACGGAAAAGAGGTTGTCACATCTATTATTTATAGCATTATCTAAATTGCCAAAATTATCTAAATCACAGGTTTAGGGTTAAAGAGACAAGATTTAGTTGTTATCGATTCTGTTTAACCCACATTCGACAACGTGAAGATAAAACAAGAGATAGTTAACACTAACGAGAATTTTTACTTAATAAATTCGTGTAAGGAATTAAAATGCTGTCATCGTTAAAGACTTACGAGCTACTTCCTGATGCTTAAGAACCTCGCGGAAGATACGCCTTATAAGTCAGTAAAAACCAGTTTGGCAATTGAACGAACGGTTTTAGCGAAGAATTGCGTATAAATATTTGCTGATGGGAGAAGTTGTTTTGCGTGGCCAAACACATCCCTTTCCTGAATTGCAAATTTCAACATTATAGACCGAATTAAGAAGCCGTTATTCAGTGAAACTTGAAATCTCCGAAAAAAATCGATAAAAGTCTATTAGAACTATAAGTTGTCAGGTTGAATTTCTTGTCAAAATGTGACACGGTTTCGAATGGAGTTCAACACGTTGGAGCAAACTGAATCAATCGTCCATTTATAAACACCATAGTTCGAACCGGGGATTTCCTGACTATAGCTAATAAATATGGGAATAGAACCTACAAATATAATGAATGAGAATTGGAATTATGAGGATTCTTGTATTTCATACCCTTTACAGTATAAATCGTATACGATTTTAAGACTAGGTCTATAGAAAACCAGAACTTCATTCATAATATGGCCAAGCATGATTTAATGGAATGGTATAGACAAATGTCAGCATTGGAGAATTCTAAAACTCGCATATTATGTTTTTACTATATAGCAATAACGATACCAGCCAACCAAATTAATGTGAGTTTGAAGTTAAATTATTAGAACATTCAACCTCTGTTTTATCAAAAGCGTAAGAATCATGTAAGCCTAAAGCTGCGTTCACACTGCGTGAAAATGGAAAACATGTTGAACGAAAACCAGACGACTGTGGCAAACGAGAAAAA
>JAQGCC010002095.1:0-19925 GCA_034698905.1 Xestoiulus laeticollis | reverse complement strand
AATGCGTTCTCGTTAAGGTAAATCAGTTGACGGGGCATTAAGGGAGGCGTGCTCAATCCCTCTATTAAGGGAGGCGTGCTCAATCCCTCTAATAACTGATCAAAATTCAAGAAAATTACCCATAACCATATTATAGCCTACACATGCACATACATTATATAATATTGAAACAAATAATAGCCGCAACGAGCTATCAATATTTCAATATTTTTTTTGAAAAATCATAAAACACATCCTGAAAAAAAAAAGTTACGAGTTCATATCGCTTGCGGATACACGGTGTAGATTTCTTCAGAAATTTGTTTCAATTTAGTCATATACACTGTGATAATTTTAATTAAGATAAATTATTGTTTTCCATTTTTTACATCTAGTACAGAAGAGTGACAATATTCTAACCCGTCTTGAAAAAATACATGTTTGTATCAACTCATAGAGGGATAAAAAGAGCTTGAAAAAACAAACCAAAAAAGTGAAAACTTGCATTGTGTTAACTGTTAATTCTTATAATAACCACATTTACACACGAACCACTTAAAAATTAATATCGCCCTGAAATTTTACAATCAAACATCTGGAATAAATAGAATATTAACCCATAGTACGAGAAAACACATTCTCGTTAGTCATATGAGTTCTTGAAGGATATCATAGATTTAAACAAAACCCATGGCATAAATTGCTTTCTAGCCTAAGTTGTTTCATTTCTCTATCTAAATGCCAAACCTGAGATAAAAAAAATTCTCCATGAGGAACTGAAATTTGTATTATAATTCTGCAATTATTTAAATGAGTCGTCGTCTCATATAGGGCCATCACAGTGCTCAACAACAAATTAATTATCAATGTTACGAGGAATTCTAGGATGAAATACAAGACAAATGAAATGATGCTAAATGTTAAAAGCCCTCATTAAATCTGATTCCTTTGTGGAGAATTGTTGAGTCATAAACAAAATTGAGCTCCTGGTACTTCTGTAGTATTGGAAATTCATTTCTCAATAATTTTATTTTTCCTTATATTGCCTAGGTTTTCATAAATGGCCTTCTACAAGTCTCCTAAGCTCTAATTTTTAAAATCTAATTTTTGTTATAACTTCTTGATAAGATGACCACTTATATTACATAAACTGTTTCGATTTTACAAGTAAAAAAAATCAAGGCATCCCAAAATGCACACATCAATTGGTGCTCAAATCACTTAACAGCCTATTATAATTTCAAAAACCACTAAAATCACATTAAATAATTTTATTTAATCTCTTTGGCAATCTCTTTGCTAATGAAAATAATTTTCTTGTATCCAATTATTAAATTAATCAGGAAAAAAACACTAAATTCGATTTCCCACAATTGATTTGATGGGGAAAAAAACATCAAAATTATCCATGTAATAATAAAGTTGAAGATACTAGACCAAATAAGCAAGTTCTAAAGTGAAGATGTAATTCGTGCATCTTGTCTAATAAATATACTACCATTTCCAATATTAATAAACTTTGATAAAACAACCTCAAAGTCTGTTTTCCCTGCACTGCACTGCACTGCATATATCACTTAATTTTTGCAATTACAAAAACTAAAAAAATTACAGAATTGGTTCACCATAAATTGATTCAACAGAAATTAGATAAGCAAATGCATAAGGCAATTAGGCTAAAATCAAACTTAGTAGATGGAATGTTTAAATAGTTTTTGCAAATACATTTACGAAAATGAATAGTTAAATAACTGCCACAAACTCAATTGTATTAAAAATCTATGTAGCTAAAGTATACAACTTGTACTTATCTTGAAAAAAAGTAAGATTGAAAATGAACCGAGATTAAATAATGGTAAATACAAGGAAAATACAATATTTTAAAAGCAGTAAAATTTCCACCAACAAACTCGATTTGGAAATCCATGAAATATAAAAGCACAATGATTCTTGATTTGACAATTTTAAAATAAATTATTAATATACACAGTGAACTGTCCTGGAAGTTCGGAGTGCTTGAAAATTAGATTTTAAAATAAATATCAAATACAATTACTATAAATAGCAAAAAAAAGTTAATTTATTAAATAAGACAATTTATTGGGAAAATTATACTGCATAATTTCAATTAATTTTACATTGCCATTACTCAATTCCGCTTTTCAGACCGATACAGCTTAATTGATTTAAATATGTTATTGGTAAATCATAAATTCAATAATACTGACCAAAACATAACTTAAATAACGAATTCCAGACTTTTCTGCAAATTTAAAATTATTGCAGATTGACAGCATAATTAAAACTGTGTCCGAGTATAGTTAACCCAGATATGCCTACTGTCCTTTTTAAAGGTCAGTCAATTTAAATTTTTCAGGCATATCTGGGTTAATAAGTAAATATGGCTTGCGCTTGCAATAACCAACATGTCTCCAAATTAAGCGTGGTGAAAATCTGCCATTAATGTAAAAAGTGTTGCCGGCTGCTAAGAGCTATAGATATTCGGAGCTAAACCATCGGTTGTTTATATATGCGATATATGTAAACAACACATATCTAGCTCCTGCATCCGTGAATGGCTTTCATACCCAACTCGTTCTGGTTAAAAATGACATGATAGCAGGAGGAAAAAATGGTGATCGATTCACATACAGCTAGCTATAAGTTCTAAACTGAAGTCGAGGTTACAATTCTTTCATTTTTCTTAAATTTAGATATCACAGTACAATAAATGGATGGTTAAAAAATTACAGCACATGGACAACCAATGGCACGATGGACATTATGATAATAGTGATTAAACTCTGAAAATGAAATAACAAAGATCATACAGGGGTTGAAATTAAAGCTGCTTGCAGAACCACTGCCAAGCAATGGATATAACACACACGGGACAGCAATCTCACCCTTTTTTTTACCCCCCATCGAGTTGTAGTAAGTATACCGTGTTTGATAAGTACATTAGAAACTAAACATTTATGTACTTTTTAAATATAAGCGATAAATCTGAATAATTCAACTTCTTAACATGGCAAAAAAAACTATTTTTTAATAAAAGCTGGCTCGATTTTGGTCGGATAAACAAACTTGTGCAGCTACTGTGCTCATGTTGTATTTACACAATATTATACATGCACCTGAACATTTTCTAGTCATGATCGTACACCAAAACACTGATGTTTGTATTACAATTCTAAAATCCCATTCAATACTAACAATTAACGCATCTCCTTCTCAGACTATTCTCTCCCAACTACCGTGATAAGTTTTGTTTTGTTCAAAGAACTTAAAAAAGGTATAGGCTTCGAAATAATTCCAACAGAACGGATGTAATTAAACTCCAAAAAGAGGCACAGTCAAAATTAATTCGTTTAATCGATGCTCTCGTCTTATAGGTTAACAGAAAAGCATCCTCTGTGGCATGCCACGAATGACAAAATGGGATTCCCGTTTGTTGGATAGCAGCCCCGCATGAATGCGATTGCTGGTCGATGCCGCACGCGATAAACAGACCGAGAACATTTAGGAAAACGATTCTCAGTAATAGGGTAACACCAGTTCTCTTTCAGGCAGCTGGCGTAACTTCATCGACCCGTCTGCCCCGCACGAAAATAGCCGATTATTCGTGTCCACGTAAAGTTGGGAAACGCCTGGGCTGATGTTGCGGAAGAAGGAATTCCTTGTGTGTTCTCCGGGAAAATTAAAGACACAATTGTGCTGTATAAGGCCCCAAATCTTGAGAAAAAAAAAAGGACGATTTGTTATCAAGGAAACCCACTAAGGGCCGGTTGCACCAACAAAGGTTAAGAATAACCTAAGGTTAACCTGCTTATAACACTAGGTTAACCCACCTTTGCATTGCACAATCATTAGTTAGGGTAGGTTGCACCAACAAAGGTTCAGAAGCGTAGGAGGGAAAGGTTAACCCAGCAAGTAGGCAGGGTTATAACCTCAGGTTAATATATTCTAGAATTAGATGGCAGCCATTTTGTTTTCTGCATGTTGGAACATGGATTCTATAACCCCAAGTTGTTTTATCAAGAGTAAATTGGTGCTTAACACATACAGCTAACCTAGCTAAAGGCTAACCAGGAGTTATATTTTAACCCGAGGTTAGTAAACCTTAGATTTTCACCTCAGTTGGTGCAACCGGCCCTAACAAATCTAGCAAACATTTTATCACCTTCGGGATTCCCACATTTTTAATATAAAGTAAAAGTTGTGATATTTGTCAAATTAATAAAGCCCATAATTCAAAAAAAATTGATTTACCTTGATATCTCCATCAGCAGAGCCCGTCACAAAGAATTCCTCGGAAGGATCCAATGCTAAGCATTTTATTGCAGACTCGTGGGCCTGGAAGCGTTGGCGCAAAGTTCTTTGTCGTACGTCGAAAATACTGACATAGCCTTTCTTCCCAGCAGAAATAATAGACTGATGTTGAGGTGCATATAAAATACAGGAACTACCTTGATCGTGGCAAATAAATGCTGAAACAGATCGACAGAAGAAGAAATTAGAACAACGGCTTCAAGTGCGTGACTGACGAATCAGCAACAAGCAAATAAAAGCCGATTAAGAGGGTTGCAACATTCGTGAAAATCAAAGAATTCACTTACCATGCACCAAAGCCTTGGACTTTGGCAGTAAAGTATCCCACAGACACACATTCTTACTTTCAGAAGAATGACCGGCCGTAGCTATTAAACTTGATGAAGCGACAAATACAAAATCGCTCGTTTGTTTGGTGTGACATTGAATGCTCTGCAAAAGACACCAATTTCTTTCAATTTTCACAGCAAGTATAAAACAAATTTAAGAATTATCTAATAAGTGCTTGCTTACAAAGAATGAGTTATTTGCCGATGCGCCCATTCCCACTTGCCATAGGCTCAAGGTCCCATCGCCGTCACTTACACCAAACTTAAAACGTGTAATTCAAAGGACAATTATCAGGAACATTGTATTATAATTAAAATCCCAAGTTTCAAAATATAGCAAAATGATTGATTTGTACCTTGTTCCCTTGAGGATTAAACCGTAATCGCGTGACCTTTGCAAAAGTACCTGGTGGACGCGGCATTGTTAAAGACTGTGAATGACCCCATTCCCATAACCTAACCGATCCATCGGATCCGCCAGATAAATCTGTAGTAAACATGAATTAATCACTGTTAAATAAAACAATTCGCTGATGCAGAAGAGTAGGTGGAATCATACCGTATTTACTCGTGTAAGTCGCCTACAATTTTTTTTTTTACAAATTTTTGCCCTTTGAAGCATGGGTGGGGCTATTACACAAAACCTTTATTATATGTCTTGAAAGTCATACGGGGCTATTACACGAGTAAATCTGTTGACGATTTACACAAGTTTCCTTAATTTCATCGCTTCTAAATAATTTTATCCACTTACAAAGCGGGAGAAGAGGATGCGAACTCAATCTTCTCACGCCATCCATCCTATGTCTCATCAGCTAATTCAAAAAAATAGAAATTAGCATTTTGACATGCCTTCGGCACTAAATGGAACAAGCTGTTTTTCTTAAACCTCGACCACGCCACACACACACACACAGTGTCGGATTAAGCCAGAATAGGGCCTGTTGCAAGGACATTTGTTACCAAGAGGCCCAAGATTTTTTTTTATATTAATAAAACAAATCAAAATCAAGCTAAATCTGCTCTAGGTGCGGGGCTTCCGGAAATGTGGTCTCTGCTATATGGCTAATCCGGCACTGCACACACACTGACAAATAAACAGTAATAATTTACTCGTTTTTGTTCCCAAAACCACACAAATCCGAAAGCGCTATCCCAATTTAACCACACAAAAAAAAAAACAAAAAAAAACACACACCACACGTTATCCCCAAAAATATTACGAAGAAACAAAACAACGAGACACACCAATCCAAACAGGAGGAGCTAATGAACTTACCGGTTTCATCAAGTGTCGACTTCGTTCAATTATGAATTGACAAAAATGGGGATTTGTAGCCCCAGGAACATTGAGACCCTTAAACTAAGGGGATGCACATCAATATTGCAGAAAAAGCAGCACCCAAGGACAGACATATAATGCAAAGTTAGGATAGGAGCAAAAAGGGACAATAGCAAAGGAGACTAAGAGTTAAATCAGCAGATAAAGAACTCTCCAGAAATCGACCAATCATTTAAAAGTAAATTGATAGGATGGCAAGACCATGCGTGACATCATCGTAAACAGCAAACAACTTGATATTGATTTTAAAGTCACTTATTGAGATATCGGCAATGCAAATGTAATAGAAGTTCAAATGAATAGCATTTTAGCAGAGAGAAAAAAAGCCGAGCAAAGCTTACCACTGTTGTTGCTCGCCCCGTCTGACTTGTAAACGGTGAAGGGGAGGGCCCTATCGGACTGCTTAAGGCCGAACTTGCAGTTGAGCCCGTCTGGCTCGCAGATGCGTGCAACTGAGCTAGCATAGGGCGATCAGCGGCAGTCTGAACCACTAGGTAATCGGCCGATGGCAGTGCTTCGTTTCCCCTTTTTGTAAAAAAATATCAGAATATAATAAAGGGCTTTGGCGAAAAGGTGTTTATCACCGTTGAACAGCTACAACTGAAACAATTTATCTTACCTAAGATTCAGTAGGTCAAATTCACACTCGTCTTCTAACCACGAAGGTGGCTCTAATAGCACAGAAATGTCCAATTCCTGCATTTCTTTCGTCGTTGCCAATGTTATCAGGCCATTTTCGACCTAGAGAAAAAGTTCGAGATGATAAAAGTGCAATAATAATGCACATTTCGGCGAATACTTCTGTATTGTATGGCCAATAGTCAGTGGTTCATGGCATAATATACATAGATGTATTTTAAACAATTATTAATGTAGAATTTATAGCTCTTTAACTTTAAGAGATTTGCTGCGATATTGGTATTGATTATCAAGTGGCGAGAAAAAGTGACCGAGGGGCTCATACACGAGTAAATTTCTCAATAAATACTTGCAAAGGGTGTTAAATTTAATAGCGGTAAAATAATAGTAGCCTATACTTTGTAAATGCCGTAAATACTCCAATAAACACCCCGGAGGCTTATTTAGAAGTAAGGAGCATCGACTCGCTTTTATTATTTTTATTCCTATTACTAGATTTTATTTGCCTGCTACTTCAATAATAAGGTGAATCCCTCATGCACTGCGCGAAGCTATTAGAAAGTGTGAGGCGGAAGCACTTAGGGAATTCCCCTAACACCCTGGTTTTATTCGAGACCGGGGTTCATTAGCAATTACGCTCGGGGTTTATTCGAGTATTTACGGTAATGCAATGCAATTGTGTGATGTGCCCAGTTTTTTTCAAAGTTGAAAAATATGAGGCGATAATATCCCTGACGCATTATGCTATTAATTAAAATATTAAGCTGAACAGAGCAGATTAAGTACATACAAAATCTGTGTAAGAAGGATTTGTATATGCATATCAGAAATAGATGCACTGAGGTGCAATGCGCAAACTGCATTAAAAGTTACCTAGAGCCATAACTTTGTTAATTTTACCTGCATAAAACCACCAAACCACAAAAACATAGACAAATAACATTCAAAATTATTGCTCCACATAACTTCCAGCATCACGGTGCAGCAAAGTCAATACAGCCACAAAGGAACACATAAGCAACATTTTTTTAGAGTAATGTGCATAGGACTAACACTTAAATCACAATTACTACGAAATACTGATATTTTTACAACTTTATTATTAGTTAACAGCAAAAGATACTTATGTACTACATGATTACTTGCTAATGATTTTATTCAAATAAATTAAATGTTACGAACACATATTTTATCAATAAACATTTTTGCACTTTTTTAAAAAAAAGTAAGCTGTTTGTACTTTTTTATATATCATTTAGAAATTTACAAATATCTACAAATGCACCAAAAACTGTTCCATTGTGGCTGTGAAAACTTTTCATGTCATGGATTAATCGCTGTCAAAAGTTAGTCATGCATTCACAAATTCACGCAGAGGTAGAAGAAGAAGAAGAGAAGAATCTTACGATCTAGCAAAATAAAACAAAAAAAAGAATATGTTTAAGAGCACACTCTAGCGCTGGAGATCAAAAGTTAATTAGTTTTACATGTTTTTCGTGAAAAACAATTCGAGAAAAAAAATTCAGTTTTGATATACATCAACACTCAAAAACTATTCAGTTTGAATTGCAATCCACTGCATACACACAAAAAAACCTGACATAACCTACCTTACTAATGCAGAATGCAGAAATACTATCCTGATCCTTATGAATGATTCGAATGGGGTCGGGAAGAGGAGCATCTTCGTCCAAATCGTTGCTGGTTTCGGTTTCGTCAACGATTGTTACTGGACGTTTGCGAGTGAAAATATATCGAATGAAAATCTCCTGCACTGCTTCCTGGCGTACCAAATAACGCCATAGACGTTTTACGGGGTAAGCAGAGCGATGTTTTGATCTAAACAAGTAAAGCAGCGATTAGCTAAATTCTTTTTCTAAATTTAAACAGTTTCGTGAGCTTTAACAGGGTTCCCATATTTTTTTGAGAATGAAATTCCCTGACTTTCCAGTTTTTTTCCAGGTCATTTTTAAATTTTTCCTCGAACATGAACATTTGAAAATCCTGAACATCTTGAAACATGAACATTTGAAACTAGTAAAAATATAAATTGGCCTAAAGTAATACCTGGTAGTGCAAACTAGTGCATACAAGTATGTTATCCTTGTACAAGCAGGTTTTACTGTATTTTTTAAAATAATTTGTTATTTAATGTTCTTCAATCATGGCTTAACAAGTTTACGGCATAATTTTCCCAACATTCTTTTGCCAAATTTGAAAAATTCCCGACTTTTCCAGGTTTATCCATGACCATTTTAAATATCCTGAAATTCCAGGTTTTGGGAACCCTGTTTAAAGCGACTGTAAAACGTTACTTGAAAGGTGTGTTCTGGGGCTCCAATATTCCACGATACTTCTGAATAGCAGGTCCACTCGATACCTTTTCCACGTAGCATCCGGGAATGTAATCTGCAGGTGGACCCCCAAATTTGTCCAGTGCTCCCTTCAAAAGATTCACCCAGTGATCGAGTATACGCAATGTAGAATGTATGAGTGGACTAGCCACGGGAAGCTCTGAAATTAACAATTTAAAAACAATTCATCAAGAAGATGCAGACACTAAAATGTTTCGAGAACAACAACGAGTACTGCTTCTTGCATACAACTAAAAATGCTCCATTTTAAGCTTTATATATGATACCTTGCATTTCCATTCCGACAACCGAGAGAAAAGATTGAAGGTAATGTTGCACCAATCGAATAATGGCATATCGAAGAATGCACCAACTGTAGGAATTTGGATCCGTGTGCTCGGCAAACAGTTCCTGATCAGTTTTGGAATCCCTATTGGTCTCGTCTTCAAAACTGTCATCATCCTCACTGTCGTCGCTATGAATCGAGTCGCTCGAGTCATAATCAAGTTCGTAGTCTGGAGGAATGTACGGCTAAATAAAAAATAAAGTGGTATTGCAAATCGGTCCAAATTTATTACATTAGCGCATGGTCCTTGTTAGAATTATTCAAACTCACTTTGCTCATTAAACAGCTAACAATGGACATCTCGGGTGGTATAAACTGCTCCCTGTATGTTGGACGGTCTTCCTTGATGGGTGCGGGCTGGGATCCCATTGCAAATAATTTCATGTGAAACTTTGCTCGCTGTTTCGACAAAGTTGTTAATAGACTTGTTTCCCCAGTAGCCGGTTCTGAAATCATATTGGGTCAATATGAGCGTAGTCTAATTTCTAGATTGCACCATTATAATTTTCATAAACACGCCCCATATTTAAAAAAACAACTAATGCAATTATAACGTAAATACATGTAATGAAATACAATTTTCTTATAATTTACAATCAAATCTTCCCACTTGTAAATTCTGGGGTTTAATAAAAAAAAAATATATGCAATGACATCCTCGAGTAGATAAAAATAAATCTAGAAAGATACGCAAACTTTTCTCAAATTTGCTTTTTATAAAGATATAATTCACAAGATAGACGACAATTATAACTTACTTTCGACAGATGGTTGAGCCGATACAGAAACTTTCAGCAAACGCTTTGCTCCTCCTCCGAATAGAGTGGCCCACGTTTTCTCAGAGAATTTCTGACCAACAAGGCGAAACAGCGTGTGGGCTTCACAAGTTACAAGAGCATGAACTAAGAGGCTCATGTACACGGCAAAAAAAGTTTCACTTAAGAGTGTGGTGAGTTTTGGGGCATCTTCGTCCTTTTCTCTAGCCAACAATGCCCTCAAAGAGGTCACCCCTATTATTGAAAATTTAAAGAGTTAATCTCATTTTCCATATACATTTATAAAATTTACAATATTTATTTCAAAATCAACATTAAATCGGATTAAAGCGTACCAGGCCACTTATTTGGTGCGGTAGAAGGTTGCAGCGGCTCTTCGCTGCTGCTAAATCTTCTGCGCTTTGACTGACCCGCCATCAGATGGCTATCATGATACACAACGCTTGCGCTAAAGAAATGAATTCGAATCACCAAAATTATTGCAACTTCGAGGTATGTTACTACGAAGTTTAATTAAAAAAAGCCGTAGGTGCATACCTAGCAAGTGCCTCCATCCCAGCCGACAGGTAACCGCTTTGCTTAACGCTAATACTTTCGCTATCGCACAACGATTGGTATATGCAAGCAGCCAACGCAATACTGAGGTCTCTCAAAATGAACACTTCCGAACAATTAACTCTACCGGGCGAGGGGGGTCCGTGAATGTCAATAACAGTATGCAAAATGTCATGGGTGAGCGACTAAAACAAAGAAGTGGAAAATTGAATCGTACCATGCGCTACAAACATATCGGCCAATTTACTGGAAGACTTTTTTTACCTGCAGGTGCCGAATCGGGTCGGTGACTACCGTTTTATGGCAAGCAACGCTAGCTGAAAGAAGGGGAAGGGTGGTAGGGAACGGTAATGGTGATAGCAACTGCCGCTGGGTTTTTTCTTGATGGAGTTCTTGTAAGAGTAAAATTAATTCCATCCGCACAGAGGCTAATCCACCCCCATTGGCACCGTGTAAACAGCAATAAGAGAGAAGGGTACGTAAAAGTGTCTGGTTCGCTAAATACAGAAGGAATTATAGCAAATTTAAATAATGGTTATGTAAACTGTTTCTTAAATAAATACACGAAAAATCTAGCAGGAAATCCTCGAAAGGCGGACTGTCTAGTACCTCTTAACCAGCAGCGCCTACGTTCGGCTCGTTGTAATTTAGCTTCGAAATCCATTTTGTCGGCCAACAATATTTCGTGCAGAGTTGGATGACCACTGGCCCGACTAAATGGTGTTGGCGTTTGTCCTCCTTGCCGTTCATCTTCATTCATATTGTTCATGTTTAATTCTTTATAAAACAATGCAGTAAATATAAGCATTAAATGGGCAAATGAAACAATGACGGCCTGATTAATAACGACAATTTCGCTACCATGATAATGGGATCCATAATTGCACAGTTCCCTAAGTGCTTCCACCTCCTGCTCGAGCCAGACGTATAATTGGTAGCGCAGCTGCCCGCCATCGACTTCGAAACCTGTGGCCAAAGTGCTCAACTCCTCCATCACAATCTACGCGGTGATACAAATTAAGCCGATAAGAAAAACACGCACGAGCACTGGAAATTATGAAATCTGCAGCTCTCCAACAGATCGTAAATGAAATTGTAACAAACTTTCAAGCAGGCTATAAATTTCAGCTGCTGAGCCATGATATCGAGATGTGGGAAAGCAGGTGGTGTTTGTTCTTCATCTTAAAAGTAAAAAATTTCATCAACAAAATTTGACTACTCCATTTAAAAAATTTAGGAATGTGTTCTCCCAACAAACAAAAATTGCTCTACATTGGAATTTTCTGGACTAATCTACCAGAGATAAGTTTACACGTACTAATAAAGATAATTTAACACAAAAAATGTGCAACAAAATTGAATGTCTCCTTTACTTTAAAGTTTATTTTTTTAATCGTTATTATTAGCGATAATTTAAAAAAAAATAAACTTTAAAACAATGGAGACAAAAAATTTATAATGCGCATTTTTTTGTTAAGTTATCTTCATTAGTAAGTGCAAATGTATCTCCGGCAATCTGTTTATACAAGCCAGTAGACCCTTTTATAAGGGTTGCAAACCAGAATAAGTGTTTTTTTTTTCTAAATTATTTTTGAATTTAATTTTGGAAACTGTTAGGAAAAAATGGAATGTACGAGGACCTATCATAAATATTCTATGATTTAAATTTTTTAAATGAAAATTATTATTTAAATGGAAATATGTCTGTAAAGTTTACCAGCCCTTCTACAAATAAACTTTACAGACATATTTCCATGAAATGGAATACACATTAACAAAAAATGAAAGTAATAGAATATTTATGATAGGTCCTCGTACATTCCATTTGTTTCTAACAGTTTCCAAAATTAAATTCAAAAATAATTTAGAAAAAAAAACGCATTTATATAAAAAACTGGAATTTCTGTACTACCCACCTTTGCTCGCAGTATTCTCGCCCACAGCTGGTTTCTCGCTCTCTTCTTCATGATTGTCCTCATCTGCAAAGCTTAAATCGAGTGATTCCTGCATATTTTTAGTTGACAGCATTGGTTGGCCCCAATCAAAAGCGTCTTCCAAGATCCCGGTATCGATACAGCTATCGCCCATCGACATGGCAGATTTCGACGGACTATTACTGACGATACTGTTGCTTCTCGAAGGTAATAAGTTGGACACTTTAAACGGGAGCTTGGAGAGCACTTCCAGAGCGAGAATAGGACAGCCACCGTTAAAGTGAGCATTCGCTGTAGTGAAATAAAGCTGCCTTTCCATAGATGTGATCGCATCTTCCAAGACGACCTGCCTGTCATGGGAATGCACCCGCGCGTCGATGCAATGGGTGAACCCGGACAAGGCAGCCACCTTGGGGACATTCTGGTCCTGCAGGGACTCCGTAATTTGCTGCCTGAGTAGTAGAGGATGAGTTCGAAGATATAGGTAGAAGTTAAAAACGTTAGGATTGGCTGAAATTAGACAGATACAACCGTTTCAGACCGGATCAAAGAAACGAAACGTGCAATAATTAAGTAAACGGGAATAAACTTTATACCCGAATTACGAAATGCTCGCAAATCTTCCTCAGTCGATTTGGGATGATCGGAGCCAATCTGAACCTGAAGCAGGGTGTCCAGAGCACTTGGGTAATACTTCAGAAGCCAATAAGCCATGCTTCGGAGGAAAGGGTCAGGGTGGGCATTAGATGGTTGGTAATGACTTCCATCCTTATCGCATCCGAGGATAGACTCGTACAAAATGCTTTGTAGCGTTGCCGGACACGAATCCATGTCGCCTTCGTAAAGCCTCACGATGACCATGGCTAACTGAAGATCGTCCAACTTCGTTAAACAAACCTATATTTGTAAAAAAAATAAACACGGTCTTGCGATTTCTATAAAAATTCAGTACAATATAGCTATCGATAACAACAATACCTCTACGGCATCGGGCAATGACCCAGCCAAAAGGAAAAAAGCAGCAGCGTGCTCGAATCTCTGTTTTCCGAGCAAAGCAAAGGCATTTTTCAGAGCCGCTTTACGCCATCTGTCCTCATTGAAGTTGTGCTGGAAAAACTCCGTCATTTTGCCGTCACCTACTGACCTGTAGAGGCATTCAAAACAATGCATTTATAATTAAGACACATTGGACAAACGTATAAAAATGGTTGCCATAATGCCTCTAATAAAAAATGTTACTTAAATCACACACACACAATCGATCATTGTATCGGACATTTTGTGGTGCAAAATTATTAAATCTAAGAGTCAATAAATACACCAAAACCTGTAAATTGCATCGCCTGTAAGTAGCGATCCCTCACAGTTGGCAGTGATCGATTTTATAGAACATACTGAACCCTCAAATTGCACAACTTTCGGTTCTGTCCCAATGGTTTGCGCTATTCACAGGTTTCGGTGTATCTTATTTTTCTGCAAAATTTCTTTCCTGGGTGCCATTACATGTCTAAATTCTAGAATTCAGTAAATACTCTATTAACCCCGACCCCGAATAAACAGTTTAACTTTGGATCGTTCATGAGCGTAATTGCTATTGAACCATGGATCTTGAATAAACCCCAGGTGTTAGGGGAATTCCCTAAGTGCTCTCGCTTCACATTTTCTGACAGCGTCTCGTAGTGCATGGAAGATTCCTTTTATTATTGAAATATCAGGCAAATAAAATGACGGTACCGTAGTTGCTTGTTTCTGGTAAATATCATTTTTAATTTATTGATACCAACTTAGAGGAAATATAAATAATAAACCCCGGGTTACGATGCTAGCGTCACAAATCGGTAGCTGGGAGACCTAGAAATTAGACAAACCTGAAAAGACCCCACAGGATGTTCTTCTTTCTTAGAGCCAAATAATAAAATGCAGCATCCATGGGTCTTTGATTTACTGTAAAAGCTGCCTTTGCCACCTAATGAGGACAAACCATTTGGTTACAAATTCCATTTCAAATAGTAAAACTAACAAAAACAATAACACAACACCGACCTTTTCAATACAGCGCCGTAAAATCGTGTTGTTGCGCACCCACCACCCAACCCCAAATTCCCTCAGCTCGGACCATTTTGGATTGTCTCTATGCATTCCAGGAATCATGTTCACGAGTTCTTCTTGGGATTCCGAGTGGAAGGCCCAGACTAAGTTAGCAGGACTAAGGCCAAGCTTAATCAATTGGGCTCTCTGGACAATGGGGAGGCAGCGCTGCAGATATGATTGGTGACGCATGGCGAGCAAGTATCGCAGACCGCAATCGTCGAGCGAATCTAAGTAACGGATATTAATGAGAATTTGCCTATGCCTAAAGAATTAAAAAAAATAATACAAACTAACCAGCAGATGCTGCTGATGCGGATGTTTTCGAGCTTTCTGTAAAATTAAAATTTTCTTTAGGAAACAAGTTTGGCAATATTTTTTTAACCGAGAGAAGCTCACTTACCCTCTTTGCTAACACTTATTGTGAATTTGTCGGAAAATTCGTTGTTAAAAGTTGCCACGGTGTCGGCCAAAGCTAAAAGATGCATTTGGTCTAAACTCGACAAGCCAGGCAAGTGAGTGTGCGTTAAAAGTTGAGTCAAAACACGAGCCTATAAAAAAAAAATTAAGATTTAGTTAGATAGCTTCTTTACAAGATAAATTCGTAATTTGCTAAAATGTCCACCTGGCGAGGACCGAAGCATGCTAGCATCTGCCTTTCAGCTGGAATGGAATGTTTGCGTTCCAAACTTGCAGCCCCAGTAAGATCTTCGGCTAAAATCTCATCCAATGTTTCATCCCCTTCGATTGTTATGCTGTCAAAAAGGCCCGTATAACCCTATAATTGGGCAGGATGCAAAAAAACAATCATGAAAATTCGTGCACGAATTGTTGGATAATTAAAATCGTAACAAACAGATAACCTTCTTTCTTTCGCCATCTGTCCCAGGTGGAACAGGTGTTTCTTTGTCGGCTGCGAGTAAAGTGAAAAGCGGCAAAGGTGGAATAGCATTTATTTCCACGTAATCCAGCTGAAGTTCTTCTGATACCACAGCCGATGATTGAATTTGAGGATCCATCGGACTAGCTCTAGTTGGCACGCTGATGGACATGGTTCTCGATCTCGACCAGTTACGTTGGTGCCCGGCCGAACTTCCCGAGCTGCTGCAAATCCTTCCATGGGCTTCCGAAGCTTCAACCATGCCGACTCCGGCCAAGCATCGCACCAAGTGCGTTAGAATGGCCTTCACCCGACGAATTTTTCCAAAATTCAACAGCTCCATAAGTTGTTTCGGATGATACTGAGGTAAAACTGGACAGGCAATTCGACTAGCTTCAAAAAGCCCATAATCTGGCATTATATCAGTTCCAACAACATTCTCCCTAAACAAATTTAAAGTAAACACAGTTTGCAGTACTCCATATAAATAAACCAAATAGTGTAGCTACTCGTGTAATGACCCTACCCTGACTTTCAAGACATTTTTACTAGGAAAAAATAAATTGTTCATTAACTCAACATTAAGTCAATTTTTCTCCATCTGATGTTCTATGGTATCGTTAGGTTCTCAAATGTGTTGTGCAATGCTAACCGATGTTTAGTGTTATAGCTCCACCAGTGCTTCGAAGTGTAAAAATACGTACAAAAACGTGAGGCCCTTACACGAGTAAATACGGTAATATGCAAAGTATTTGTCATTTTTTAAAACTTCACCACCACCAACTTACGCATTTACGAAACCCTTCGCAATGAGCTCCCGTTTTTTCTTGGCATCCGCACCGCCCACAAGGTTTGCTGACGAAGCATGCGCTAAGCTTTTCACAGGGATCAAGCGATGGTGGGATGCTTCGTGCACAAGGCTCAAGAGATCTTTGTCCGTAAGTGTACGGTCATCGATATTTTCCTCAAAATCCGACTTTTTGGGTGTGCCCACGGGATCTGCCGAATAAGAACAGGATTTTATTTGTTGAAATAATGAGTTAGATTCTGTCACAACAAAAAAACTTAAGAGCAGAAACCAACCAGGATCTTTCCACTGTGAATAAATGTGCATTTCGTTATCCATTCCAACCACTAGGATACCATCCCTGACCCAAGAGATCTGCATGGGCAATGGAGGTAATCCATCCGCCGTTTCGAGGGAAATACTTCGAACTTTCATCCAACGGACTTCTTCCGTATTGTACAGTGGCACAACCATAGATGACGCTTTCTTTAAAATTGGGCGAATGCCGGTCCGGGATTCCTTCATGGCCTTTAAATTGGCTTGGGCAATGTCGCTGCCGACTGCAGTGAACAAAAGCACCTGGAAAATGACCGAAAATTTGAAGTAAATATAGCAGGTATCCCAGCCACTTTTAAGGATAAAAATATAGGAATTATAGGACATTTTCTTTGAAAATATAGGAATTATAGAACAGGATAGCAAACAATTTTCATATTCAATATTTAGGACTTTTTTAGATTAAATTTTAGGACTTCTTAAATGTATATATATATATATATATATATATATAGGCCTACTATAGAATTTTATTTTTAATTCTCATTTATGCCAAAATTAGGACAAAATTCAATGTTTTTAGCACATCAGATTCGAAATTTGTAAAATAAAAAAAGAATTGGGGTCCCTATTTAAACTTTCAAAAAGGTCTTCCTTCTTACAGGGTGGCCAGTTCTTAATCAGTTTTAAACTTATTAAACATGCTGTTCCAAACATCATGCTTTTATCATAAAATGCACGATTATTTGCTATCTACATCGCTATAATAGCAAGAATTTTCTTGGACTGGGGTAACTTCAACTTTTGTAACATCATTTTTACAACAATTATTAGATTATTCAGAGGGAATTTAGGACTTTTTTTAGGACTATTTTAGGACTTACAGGATTTGTTTGTCACCCTGGTTATTACAATTCTGTACAAAAGTTAATGACTTTATAGGAAATATAAAACAATTTAAGGAAATACAGGACAATATAGGATTACATCAAAAACATAGGAAATTACAGGAAATAAAGGACGGCTAAGATGCCTGAAATAGTGGAAACTAATGATTACAAAATGTCTAATCATCAGCAGTTTACCTTTGATCCAACCCCGATCGTAAGTATGTGAGAGCCATCTTCTGTAGAGACCCAATCGAGCTGAACCAAATGTTTTTGCGTGAGTGGAAACTGATTGCCCTTTTCACAAATTGTTTTCCTTAGAGTTTGCAAGGTGCTAAAGCTGGGCACGGCTATAAGGCCGTGTAAATTCGAGCACAGCTGATCCGCTTCCACATCACGGAGGGGACTGCTAGGCACTTCGTCATGTGAGAGTGTTCGCACCAAGGTGTTAAGTGACTGTTTCTTTTTCTCCAGGATTGAACGATCGTGCACGTACCGGAGATCAAAATTAAACTTGATTTCCGGGAGGCTGATATTCCTCAGCTGGATGGTGTCTTCCAGCACCCATTCCGATCCCCCGGTGGACTCGCATTCATAGATTGCCACGCAGAGGTTTACGTAACGATTGTTCGGATTCTCCGATTTGGGTCTCGTAAACGACTTGCCGTGTTTGTAAGCGCATGCGATACGACCGCTATATGCGCAGCTCACGTTAAGCAAGGTGCCTGAAAAAAAACCCGAAGTAATAAATGAAAAATAACGTTCCGTCGAATCTGAATATTGCATTAAGAGGGTTGCATACCAGAATAAGCATTTTTTTCTAAATTATTTTTTATTTTAATTTTGGAAACTGATAGGAACAAATGAAATGTACAAGGACCTAGCATAAATATTCTATTATTTGTTTAAATTTTTTGTTTATGTATATATATATATATATATATATATTCCATTTCATGGAAATATGTCAGTAAAGTTTATAATTGTAAAGGGTCTGGTAAAAATACAGATATATTTCCATGAAACGCAATTTATATTATAGTGACTAACATCAGTTAGATGGGCCATACCTGGAACATCTATGAGGCTTGATTTTTGTGCATTGATCATCATTTCCCATTCCGTCCATTTATACGTTGGTTGCTTTTTAGCCAACTCTGTAGGAGCGGTACTCGATGTTGCATTATCGCTTTCAACATTGGTAACGTCGCAGCGCCAAAATCTCACCGTGCCGTCGGAGCATGCAGTGCTGATGAGGTACGGAGCAAAGCATGCCGGATAAATAGAAGAGGAACTCAAATGGCCAGCAGCAGGAGCCGCATGGATAATCTCCACATCTTCAGGCAAGGTAAGAACTTGGGTGCACACCTAACCATGCCAAATAAAAGTTATTTTAAATTTTGCAACAACTCTAATCATTAAAAAAACCTAATTTTTAGCAGTCTAATCAATTAACCTTTATTGTGGAAATGATTACAGGTGATGCCAACGAATGTCCATGATGATGTACACCGTCAACGTCAGGGGTGTTACTAACACTAGAAGCGCTAGAAACTTCTCCTTCCTGAATTATATCGCTATCAGGAGCATACGTAACGCCTTCAGCATCATCTGAAAATATTTCAATGTTATCGATATGCTTGAAAAAAGTTGTTACATAAATTAAACGTAATAATTGACTCACGTTTATTGCATAATATGGAGGCAAAGGTCAAACACCTACCTTGTAAAGTTGGCTGAGATGCAATTACAATTCTCCACATATGCAGTACCGAATGTTTGTTTTCCTTTTCGACAACGATCAAATAAAACGGCTCTTCGAAAATGGTAGCATGGTGCAAGTCCACAATCGCTCCCATGGTGGGTTGCATTAAGCCGTGAACTTCTTCATTTAAGCCCCTTTCGCCCGTTATCAATTGTTCTTGGAACACATGCAGCAGCTGCGTATTATGCCAATCCTGCAAATTAAAAAATAAATAAAATCAAACCGTGTTACGATAAAAGCTAGCGCACAAATGCCAGCATGATTACTAGAGGATACTTACATGCGCTGCATCAACTATGGCATCTAACTGAATTATGCAACCAGGTCTAGCAGTCGACTGTTGGCTAACGATGTGAAAAGCATCTTGTAAAGTCGTGTGTTTATAGTCCATATCCATAGAGCTCGAACTGGACATGCTTCCCAAAAAGTCCTAAACAAGTGGAAAATTAATTAAACTTTTATCAAAGCAATTTTGTAATAAAAAAAAAAACTCAGGCCATGAATAATTTACTGTTAAGAGGGTTGCATACCAGAATAAGTCTTTTTTTCTAAATTATTTCTTTATTTGGTTTTAGAAACTGATAGAAACAAATGAAATGTACGAGGACCTAGCATAAATATTCTATTATTTGTTTAATTTTTTTGTTTATGTATAT
>JAQGCC010002094.1:0-19927 GCA_034698905.1 Xestoiulus laeticollis | reverse complement strand
ATATTTAATTGGTATAAAATTATGTAAAAATTGTGTATACAAATGGAGGGCCTTTATATGTGCTATATTATACATTATTTGAGGTTAATGAATTGACCCTTTCTTTAGGATAAAGCACCTTGAAAGGTTATAACACGTGCATGCATTGAGCGATTAAACCTCCTATATATATATATATATATATACATAAGTTTTATATAGACCCTATATACAAGTGTATAGTGTTGATGCTCATAAAACATGCATGCATGCAATATTTTTATATATTTAAAGTGAATATATAAATGCAGGTATAGGCATATATGTATATATACATTTACATTGTATATTGTTACAAATATTAAATAAAAAAGCCTTAATCAGCAATGCACGCTTGCATTATCCATCTTGAATCAAACTCATTGTCAATTAATATAGAAAGGATTTCAAATGTATGTATGATAAATTTCGTTTGTCGCTTTTACAAACTGTTTATAAAAATCAATTTAATTCAGAACAAAAAGCATTAATATTTAGATTTCTATATAAGCATTAACAATTTAAGAATAAAGTCGGTTTTATATTGAAGTCAATTTGAAGTTATTTGAAGTCAATGGACTATACTATAATTAAAACCAGGTTTTAATTACCGATTATATATTTTAAAATTAGTCTGACCATTTACTTAAGAAATATTATAAAGATCTTAATATGATATCAAGATACACATGCATTTTATTGTTATTTAATAATAATTATGGGTTAATTTTTTTTATAAATGTTCGGCGTTAGCATTTTCGTAATAAATTTGTATAGTCGTAATGCAGCACCTTAAACACAAATTGTATGCATTTCCATATATAACATAAGAAATTTGATTTTCTATAGCCTCCAGAACAATTCAAACAAGATGGACGCCATTGCGCCTATTTAAGCCTTTTACGACATTAAAGCTGCCTTGTTATTACGTATAGCATCTATTATAGGGTTAAATTTTAATGAGGAAATACAAAGGTGCGAATTAATGCATTTGTGTATAGGCCTACAGGAAGAAAAAGTATTTAAATTCAAATGTACTTTCACGGAATTGCATTTGCACAGAGTGGAAAATTCAGATTGCCTATTACGAATTCTGTAACAAACGAAATCCTAGGTAAAATGCAAACATCGAGCAGAAAATCAATAAGGCAATGCTCGTACGAGAAACGAGAATAAATTTCATTCAATTATGCCTGCAGTATATATATAAACTCCATGCAACTTGGATTTTGGTCCTCTTCCAAATGCGACAAAATAAATGTTATAACGTTTCGTTCTGTTTTCTGTATATATACGGAAATGCAAATGTTTAACGATGCAATAAAAATGTGTAAGATTGTAAACGAAAATGCTGACTTTACTTACTATAAAGAATAATTATTTTCATATATACATCGATTCAAAAAAAAAACTATTTCTTATATTTCTTTGAAATTTGTTAAAAATAATGCATGTATTTGCAAATAGATATTACTGATGTTAATTTTAATAATAAACTTATTATTATTTACACTTTAAAGGCCCTAAAATAAAAATAAGGAAAAAAATAAAAAAATATTCTAGGCATGCATACAGTTTTTATGAATTAAGCTTTAAAAACATGCATATTTTAAAGTATAAGCGTATATATAAGATATTCATGTGAAATTAAAGGACAGTTTATATATAATTTTTTCATAAACATATATATAGCAGTTTAAGCCCCTAGTTTTTAAAGAAAAAATGGATGCCGCTATATACTTTACAACTATAATTTATGGTTCTTAATTATAGTTTTAAACATGCATTAAAAATAATTTCTCCAATGGTATATAGCCTATGTATAAAATAAGATTTATAGCGTTTAATTGATGGTCATCACACTATTCTTGTGATTATCATGTGATTAATATATTTTATCAATTAATGCTAATCTCGTAAATGTGGTCTATATAACGTCAATTAAGTGTTAATGGTCGTCTACAAGTTTATAACCGAATTAAGTGCAACTGATCATTTAAAGAAAATTAAAGTTTTGCATGCAAGAAATATAATGTAAATATATATTTTAAAAACAACATGTTAACCTACTAAAAACCTGCAATGTTTATGCATGTGAATTCAAAAGCTTACTATAAAAACTAATAAATAAAAGTATAAAAGTAAGATGATTATCGTTTTGATATGCGAATGCTTCATATTTTATAATTTAAACTTGTAAATTACACGTTATTTATTATATATAATACATGTAAAATATACGGGTCATTATTATTAGACTATAAAATGAAGCAAATTAAAAGTTATATTGTCTAGACTGTTGAAATAACTAAGAATTTCCACTAAGCATGCATTTATCTGTAAAGAAGCTTTATATTTACCATTTTATTTTGCTCTTATATAAAAATGATCCGCTGATATATATATATATATAGTTAATAAAAAAATCTAGACTTGCACAACAATTTTATTGTATAAATATATTTAAAGGGTTTAAATCCCGAGATGAGTCCTAATTTTTAAATGTTTCTTGAGACCTCTAAATAAAATGTAATTTAATTATAATTGTGATTTGTTTTCAGGTATGCAGAGAGCACATGCTAAGCCAAAGTGCAAAACGAAAAGACGCCATTTTCCTTCCACTCATAAATTTCGAAATGTACGCAGCCTGTAAAATCGTAATGGCAACCGAGAAGGAAAGCTATGCTGTGGAAGGCCATATTATGTTGGAATCGAAACAAGTCAGCCAATCACGATGCAGAAAATGACGAATGAGGGAAGGGCAATGCACAGATTGGAACCAATAGGAGGCGTCGAAATCGTCATTAACGTCAACAGTCACGTGAATTGCTCTGAATTTTAATTAGTTCAGCAGAAACCGTTTTATGACGCGTAATCTACACAATTCTAGGAAATTTTATACGTAGGGAGTACTGTGCTTGCGACTATAAATGAAACTGCAACTGGGGAATCATTTTTGGTGGGGAATATTCAGCAAATCTTTATTTAATGTGCAATTTTTCACCACTATATATTTTTCTTCAGTTTTAAAGAAAATCATAAAGAAAAATACGTTAAATTTATGCTATTTATACAATAGCTAAAATTGCTTTAAATTAATTACAAGAGCATATCAAATGATTTTGGTATAAAATAAGCTAAATTTTGACAAATAATTTGCTTCATAATCTTTTATATATTTTTAGCCAACGTTGTTTTAATTTTTATATATATTCGTTGACTAAAATTAGCCATTGAAAACATATGATGAGAATTAATAAAATAGAAATTGCAATAAAATTGAATAAATGGAATTATTTGTAATATTTCGGTAATTTGTCAGTAATTATTTTGTTATTTTCGTTTAATTCGCGCATGCATGCATGGCGTATAGCATAACAAATTTTACCTCAATAATTTTTGTGTACATGACATGTATTCATGTAATAGCAATTTTAACATGTGCATGTGAAGGGTTTCCGTGAACTATAGGCCTATATAATAATAAACCAAAATTCATATAAATATACAAACCAAAAATAAATTTCGTTATATGTTATAAGTCGAATTATTTTACATTTAATATTTCCTACATGCGTATACATGTAAATTATATATATAATGTAAATCCGGGTATGTTCCAATTTGTTAACGCATATAATAATGTTTATTTCATATAAAGATGCATTTTTTAATGAAATTTAAGTCCTTAATTGCATATAGTTTTATACCATATTGTATAATCTATATTTAATAATAAATATTAATCTGCGTAAATATCTATATGATTTAACCGTTATAGACCTATACTATAATAATACATAAACAAATATTTGAAAACAACATACATATACACTGTATATAATTGCATGCATGATTGAAATATCTTGAATGCAGCTTCCAAAATTATAAATCACAAATTTAATAAGGAAATGAGATTAACATTTCATATGTTTTTGGGCATTAAAATAGATAAAAATAAGAACATGCACCATGCACAATTTAAAAATGCTCCGGTTATTATATATAAACGAAAATATTTATACAAAATATATTTCCATTTTTCTTATGGATTCCAAGCCATGGATTAATATCATGCGATATTTTCGAAAAATGTTGTGTTTATAAATAATTGTACATATATGCAACTAAATTTATAATCCTCCATGGAGACATGACTTTATATATAAAAGTATGTGCCGTGCACATTTTGCACAAAAAATGTGCATGCATTTACTTATATATCATTCTCATAAACGTCGCGGTTATAATTGATATGGTTCTATATAGTCATTTTTATATAGTCTTTTGCATTTTTTACAATTAGAAGGCATCACTATAATTGTTGCACAATTAATAGAATAAACACTGCAGTGTCTATCGCTTTTATACCAGTGCACAATTAATTTCAGGTTTTGTTCACGTATTCAAATAAAATACCTCTATATAGTTATAGTTATATAAGGTCCAAATTACATCACCCCAATATATAACGTAAAAATAATAAATTGTTTATATGCATGTGAATCGCATATGCGTCGTACAAAAGTGGTCCTTGATATATCGATGTATTAGGCCTATTTATAACTGCTTAATTCATTCCCACGAGTAAATAATAAATTCTCGTCCATGACAGGTATTGCTGTATCTTTGGTATATCTTACCTGGACCTGGAATTCCATGAAACGGAGCCAAAAGCAAGGCATTTGCTTTTTACAGAAGACGCAATAAAACCATTGCAATAAATAACCCGGTTTTTAAGACAAAAAAACCCGTATAAACCCTATAGAAAGGGGTTTGCCCCTTAAAAGTTCACCCGAAAAGGTTTTTGACACGAAAGGATTCTCCGACGATGCTGTCCATGACAGTAAACCAAAAAAAAAACAGTAAGGGTTGCCGACTTCTGAGAAAAACACACTTTAGGGCCCCATTTTGTTTACCCTGAGCAAAGTTACAAACAGTGAATCTTCAACAACTTATACTGGCAACACACAATTTTATGCAGTTTGCCTTTTAAATTAAACCATTTATACATTGTTCATTCAAACAGAAAAATTACAGTTTTTGGCAATTTTTGTAAAACTTAATATTCAAAAAATCAAATACCAATTTTTGATAACAACACTTGGAACTATATATATGTTTAAATGATATTGAACAAACGTCTCGTTTGGATTATTTTTTGTCTGACATTGAATATGGATATATGGATAGATTTTCAGAAAAAGTAAGTATAAATATATTTATTATTTAAGACCATATCCAACAATTCATATGCATGCATGGAGCAGTCCATAATCTTTGTTAAATATATACATGCATTGTGTTTGTATATGATTTTTAAATGTTGTGTTAAAAATGTGTTTATGTACTATAACAAAACTAACATGTTAAACGTGCATGTATGCATGCATTTAACTTAATATTTATAGTCAGTGAGTAAAATTTAAATGCAAAAACTATATAGGGGAGTATAAAAAATTCTTATCTACATATATATTCATTTCAAATGTATAACATGCAGAGTCAAATATTAATGCATTTCTGCAGTTATTGAATTTCGAATTATTAACAAAGATCCCATTTTCCACAGTATATGATTTGCATGTTTACACAAATCATGCATGGAATTTCATTAAATATTTAATGCATATTTTAGTTTATTTGAATTTGAAGCCATGATTTACAAATCGAAACATGACAGTGGATTTTCAATTGTATATATTTGTTAATATTTATGACCTATACATGATAATATCTATACATGTATACATGTGCATGGAGTGAAAACAATGTTCCCGAACAATAAGGTAAATATGATCCTTCAAATTTATTGCTGAATCACACGCTTTGCTGGTCATTTATTTTTAATATTATTATTTATCAATATTTCATAAACAATTTACAAACTTACTTTTAACAGAAATTTACGGGGATAGAGGGCGCTGCAAGGCTGAGCATCGAAAATATAAGCTTATATACATGTACTATAGATTTAAAAATGGAAATATAAAACTAGATCTATATGCAATTTTTGCAAACGCTTAAACACATAGGTCTATAGTTTGTTATAAAATGATATGCATATATTCTAAAACCATTCACGTGCAATACACAAAAAACTATATACGTAAGAAATATTTATATTAACCTATTATTATAGCATTAAACAAATCAGGGAGAAAAAACAAGACCCCCATGCGATGCATTGTAATTTTGTAATTATAACTTCAGACAACAAATTACATGCTATTATTTATGCAACGATAAATGTATGACTCGAATGCCCTGTTTATATATATGCTGTGCATGGTTTATAATATTTCATGAGCAAAAATTAATGCATGGCTTTGTTCAATATATGCACATGGTGATTCATTTTCAAAAACATCAGGTCAATAAAACTTAAGAATTCAAATCAATAATTAATATTAAATATAGATAATCGAGAGACTTGCAGTTTATTAATTTTGATTTTAGAATTTGTATATTCTCATGCTTTATTAACTAGCTATCAATAACGTTTTAGTATATAAAACCTATGCCTGTAAATAATTTCATATAATTACTGACATGGTCATGCATGGTCATAATCAGTGAACCTTTCGAAGGGTATACAGAGTTGGCAAGCTACATGGCATGGCAATAAAACGAGATAAATTTAAAATCTAAAATTGCATTTTTTTGTCAAATTTTCTCAAAGCAAAGCCGCTAAATCAAAATTTAATGACCGATTAAGATAATCGAAGATGGCACAACCCGTGACAGACCAACACCCTTAATAATTCATGGGCCTATGCAGTTAACTATAGCGTTGGTGGTCGTAAAAGCCTGCCCTCGCGATGTAATATAGCGAACAGTCCAATTAATCGCGTATAAATTAATTAAAGCCGGGATGATAGGGTGCGAATTAAGACGAAAAATCGTTTGAGAGGAAAATCAAAAGAAAGCGAATTAAGAAAAGAGCCAATGGCGTCCCGGGGATAAAAGCACATAGGCTTAGACAGGAAACGACTTTTCATGGGTATCACCGACATAGTAGATGTTATTATTTAAGATACCTGCATTGCAGGCAACCCCATTCGAGCCAACCGTTTTTAATAACTGTATATTTCAAAGCAAAAACGAAAAAAAAAACTTATTTTGCAAATTACTGTAGGCTATACCAACAATACATGTATAAATATGGCTTATACTTTGTGTATAGCCTACATCTTTGCAGACATAGGCAGAAAATATCGAAGCTTATTGCATAGAGCGCATATATATGTATATATGCTGAAATATGTTTTGCCAACTTTGCGAATTTAAAGATAGATGGGATTTGCTGATACAGTACAAGTCATATTTACACAGCCATAGATTTTGAGAAGCTATAAATCTCATGACGTCATCGTAACTTATATTGGCCAAATTTAAATGTAACTTAATTTAGTTGTGTAGTTTTTAACAGAGAATGAACTGTCAAAACTAAAATCATGTTGTTGTTACAAAGCCATCACTATAAAATTCATAATTTTATAGTCATCACCTGTATTAAAATGAGATATTTGTTCGTCTCCAATTTTTACGTTGAATTCCATAAAGTCAGTCCACGATTCTGTATACCCTTTTTCAAAACTGCCCACATATATATTTCTATAATGTATAATTTAGGTCAATTGCAGTGGTTATAAGACTGGACAAGGATCCAGTTTGAATTCCTTTGGAAAATCAGATACCCTATAAGCCTGCACTTGAAGGTTTCATATATTATAGCCTATAGTACAATTTGTATACATTATTTTGAGGTAGGCCTATAGAGCTCACTGATTTACTTTACTTATATAATTGAGTTTATATACTGTATAAGCTTATTACAAATCCATGTATACGCGATATATACTTTTTTTCCAATTGTTGCAAAAAAGTATATATTTAAAAAAAAAATATGGTGCCAAATTTAAATAATCTCAAAATATAGCATTTGAAATTAACGCCACAATTACATATATATACCGCTATATAATTGCAAGTATAAGCTAATATACATACACATGCCAATAACATATATATATATATATATATATACATTTATAGGATAAATATATAAGATAGCCTATAGTGCATGCACAAAATTGAAGGATCTTTTGTTTGATTACTATTTATATATATATAGGATACTTAATTATAGCTTGATGCATTTATGCATGCACCATATTGCATAAATTGCATTTATGACGTCATGCAAAAAATACAAACAGTATGTATCACATGCCAACATCACCAAAATTGGAATTACTGCCATGGTCCCATCTTATAAATATATTTTTATATGACCTCCTCATGCAGAGACATTGTTATAATGCATACTTGACTTCCGCCAAATTGCAATATATGAAATTTGTTTGGCATTATTTTTTGAGATATTGGAACATTTTATTTTAGCAAAAATAATATGCATATTATGCACAAGAACTGATTTTTTGTGTCATGCAGAATTGATAAATTTCAGAATAAAGCATGCATCTTTCAAGTTCCCAAAACGATAACATTTTCTACAATAACATCGCCTTAAAATCGTTAACAGTCCCTAACAGTTAACTAAATCCTCCGCAACATAATGTTACATTAACATATGCATGCGTGGGTTTTCTGATTCTTCAAAGACCATATTTATGAAATTGTTTCGCTATATGACGCGGTTACACAAATGGTTGCAACAAATATTTTTCGACTATTTCAAACGTTTTATTTAAATCTTAATTTCCCACTAGGTTTCACGAGTTGAAAGTCAAGCTCAATAAAAGGGAGGCTACGCTCGAATTTAACGAAATTTTTAGAGTTGAAAACACAACCGGGACTATTTCGAGTAAATCGAAAATGCGGCTATATACCACTAAATCACTTTTAAAACTGAAAATGCAGCCGCATGCATTTATTCGAATATGTTAACAGCGCCACCTCCAATTAAAATTCGTAGGCTAAAAGCTAATTTAATCGAAACCCCACCAAAACAAACTCCTGCACCTCGTACATATATAGTGGTGGCATTAATTAAAAATGGGAATGCCACTTAGCCCTACACCCTTTCCACCCTGTTATAATGCGTCTGGAAATAAAATAACGTTTACCTTGCCGGCAGCCATCTTGAATTTGGCACTGAAACCCGCGAGGCCTATAACGTGGCACATTTTTTTAAAAACTTAATTTAAGACTCGAAAGTTTAAAAAAATGAAAGGGCGTTTATACAAGACGTTAAACGTGGTTATTTTCGCGGAAATCCTTAAATATTTTGTAAACGTGTATCCCGCGTGGAAACTTACAACCTTAATGACCGTATAGCAGTGCATCCGTTAAACGTGGGGGTATATCCCTGCGTCAAAGGCCTATAAAGCATATTTAATTATCATCTAAAATTACAGTGAACCATAAAAATTGAATGTTTCGTCCTCCAATAAACAGATATAAACTTGGTCGAATGACAGTTAATATGTGCTTAATTGTCATATTTATGAAATTCGAACTGACCTCCTTACGAGTGAATAATATAATGTTGGTCGTTTCCCTTTAAGAAATTAGCCCAAGAATCGTCACGCATAGGTGCCCATCAGGTATACAGAGTGGGTCCAAAGTCGCATTATGCAACATAAAAATAGCCTATATATATATATACTATTACGAACATGACCATATTATTCAGTGACCTATATTCTCCTGCAGCATGGCCCGTGATAACCTGTATAGTTTACCTAGATGCTTAAATATCCAAATATATACCAAATATATCAAATATTCCAATTCTGCGGGATTATAATAACATCTTATATATAACATCCATGGGCTCTTTTATCCATTTGGGTATTCGTTTGCAGAACATGGGATGATATATATATATATATATCATCCCATGTTCTGCATATATATATATATATGCAATTATATATACATGTATCTTATACTTCAATTGTATACATGGCATGAAATAATGCTGACAACAATTTTGTATATAGCCTATACGTTTGCATGCAGAACATATAGACCTATTACATGCAGGCATCGCAAATGATATTATGTATAATCTATACATGTATACTTTTAGTCATATATGTAAAACTGTAAACATGTATTCCAAAAACATGGTTTTCATAAATGTTATAGTGACATTTGTGGTATCATTTTTTGATGAAACCTTACAACATGCAATTAGCCTAATTGTTTTCGAAATTACTATAAAAAATCTTTATATATAACGGTGATAAAAAAATATGAATGCTTTTTTGAAAATACACGATTTCCGTCTAAATTGCGGCATGTTATAATTGTTGAGAGCTGAAACATTTTCATATTCAATTACGAATTGTATTAAGATGAATGTATTTTCAGAGAAACAACTATTTATACGATAGAATATACAGTACATTGATGATAAGACATTTCTGCATTTTATACTGAAAAAGTTTGCGCAAGATATGCGTGGGACATGGACGTGCCAAATAAATCAAGAACCATAAAAATTCTTGCATGAATACCATTCTCATGACAGTTATATATATATATACGTGCGTAAACAAAATGTTCCCCAATTTTTACATTTTGGAAACAACATTTGTGTCAATTTTCTTTGAATTATGCATCATCGAGTGATATATTTTCTTTGAAATATTACAAATCGAGTGATATAAAAAGTAATGCATCATTTTTAAATGCATGCACGGTTTTTAGGTAATTTTTTAAAATTATTTACACAATAATAAGCTTAATAAAAAAAAAGTGTATAGTTTCAAAATTTGAAATCAACTTTATATATAAAGTTACATAAAAGCCGGCGAATAGATGGCGCCACCGGCTGACAAGTCATTAATCGTACAGTTAAGCTCACAGTATACGTATACTTGCCTATTATAAACACATTTGAATTTTGGATGTCTGCCATGAAATGCACAATTCGACCAATCAACAACTGATTAATTGATCTGACTATTTTCTTTATAGCTCTACCAGAATAAACTGATTTTTCCCTGCATTGAACCACCATATGGCAATCTGCCACGTCGACTGGACCATTAGCAAACGAGTATAATAATCGACGATTAAACCTGGTTTAGGTCAACTATACGTGATATAACAAAAAATTTTTAAACGTCGATTAAACCAATATTTTTGTACAACCCATCATCAGTGACTCGACTCACGTTGATTTGCATTTCTGTTTGCTATATATTTTTATCTCGAAGATATGCAAATTAGTTTTACCTTGTAAATTAAGAAAAGTGGAAGACTGAGCCGGTGGCTACACGCAAAAGATGTTAATTATAACCTACTTTTATTCCCACATGCATGTATGCAAATGTATATAGGCTAGATCAAACTTGGAAGCCTCTACTTCTAGTTTTGAATTATAATCTATCTCTATAAGTTAGATAAGCAAATTACCAAAACCTGAAATTAAACATGATTTAACACGAGAAAGAGAAGGCATGCTATATATTTCATGGCTACATTTCAAGCCAATTATACAACGTGCATGCGTGACAAATATACATTACTTTTACTATATAGGTGTAACATGTTCATAAGGTTAAACAACTTTTAACTAGTTTTATACAAAAGTAAGCATCTCACTGGTTAAAAATTAAACAGATTGTGAATGTGAATTGTATATTGGTTTAATTAACTATTTCGGGTGTGAAGACCACGATTTTTTAAATTTATTTTCTATTATTTCGATTATGAGGACATCCTTTTATAGCACAAAATTGAACTCAAGAAACGAGACGTAAAATCTGCAAGCAATATAATATTTTCTGAAGTTCAATCATGTTTAATTTCAGGTTTTGGTAATTTAAGAACAGTGTCTGAAATAAAACTGGTAAATGCACAAAACCAAAATGTATTGCACTCTTGGTATACATATATATATAATGAAATAAATTTTGCATGGTATTTCGGCATGGAAACAATATTTATATACCACATGCAGTTTATCAATTTTTTTATTTAAAACAAAAATATCATAATCCACAGAAGATGTCTTAAACTGTTTGTTTTAATTCAAAGTTAATGGTCGATTACAAAATTGTGCTATAGGGCTTCATACACATAATCTGTCTTCTGCAATAATGTTTGACAAAAAATTAAATCATCAGAAATTAAAACTCAATCTGCAACATCTGCAACATTTATTTATTTTTAAATAAAAAAGCATAAAAGCTATACATGCATATATTGCTTTCAAGAAACATGTAGAAGTTATACAACCCCTTATCTCATGTGCTTTCCTTTTCAGAGATAGTGCACTTTGCCCTTGACGTTTTACAGCCCCAAAACAAAAAAAAAAAGGATTCGTTTGGGCAGCGACTTTACAAAGGTTGAAATTGAGTGGCGCAATGGCAAAAGCCCGAAAACCACAAACTTTCAAAATGGCCGCATCTTTAAAACAGAAATTTCAGAAGTTGTTGAAGACGGGTTAAAACTGCCACTCGTTAACGTTGATTCCAAGAAATATATATAAAGGACAGAAACAATTTTGAAAAAATTTGCAATTATGCTTGCTTACAAAATATACAGGTAACCGGATTTTGAAATGTGAAGTAAAGAGTGTTTATATACTAAATGAAAATATTTTTTTGAACAAAAAAAATTGTGTTTTTGTTTTACTATATAGTTAAACGCGCTTAATAAATGCAGGTTAAAATCAAAGTGGACTAAAGATCGAGAACAATTCGTCTGCTCCTGCATGGAATCCTTACAAGGTAGGTTATTTTTTTTTAAGTAACCAGACATGTTACATCACAATGTTTAGTGCACGTCTTTTACAAGGTTTGTTGTTTAATAACAAAACTTAATAAAAGCTGTATTATAACTTAATTCTTATTAATTATAACCATAATGCAGTTATATCGAATTTTTGCTTAATCATATAATTAATAGGTATATTGCGAGTAAGTGTGCATGAATAAACAAATATGCCATGACTTCATTAGTTAAAGAAATTATGCAAACTTTATAGAAATTCATCAAAAATATAGGGCACAAAATTATGGTAAAAGATATATTCACATATGAACATTATATAAATATCGATATTTTCATATATCCAATAGAATTATATATATTCAAAACTGTTCATGGGTCCTATAAAGGTTATATGTATATTAAGTGATATCATATATAATGTAATGTTATTGTGCTTGATGTGAAGGATATTTATAATGGGTTTGGTAACAGATCAGAAAAACTATATACTGTATATCAGTAAGTTCTTAAATTGCCTAAATTATTATATTTATATTCTCCAGTTAAAATTAAACAGTTTAAGATATAGTTATAGCATGATTTAACAAGACGATAAGCACAGGTATATAGAAACCACATTTTCACATGTTAAGGTATAAGAACTGATACACCTGCATGCAAGGCCCCTGATAAGTGCATGCTATATATAATTGCATGCATGTATGAAATTTTGTTGTTAAATTTGATGAATGCTTGTACGACTGAATAAATATAAATGTATATAGGAAAACCTCGTTGCATCTTCAAATTAAAAACTCTTAATGCATTAAAATATTATATATTATTGAAAACGCGACATGGCAAATTTTCTCCAAAATCATTAATAAAGATATACAGTGTACATGTTATACCATAATTCGCAAATTTATTCATAACTAGATTTAAACATACATGTATTGCACAAATTGGAAATTTCAAAAACTGATATAAAACAGGATATAGTATAGCCTATATAGGCCTATCATTTGACACGTGGCAGTGGCCATTTTAGAGCAAACCAGGGCTACTGAGTATACAAACGTCATTGGACAAATGATAAACCGAGGTCAGTATAATCACGTGATAATGTCCATACTCTCGTATATCAAAAATGTGATTAATGGGGGTTCGTATAACGAGTATATATATGACTTAAAAGTGTGTGGGGGTAAAGGTGGATGTGGGTGGGACAGGGTCATTTTCCGCGAGCCAAATGACCTTTCTTTGTTTTTTTTTCTGCAATGTTCTCTGGTGTACTCTGTCAAATTTGTCCCTGTGGATTTCTTGTATTCATTAAAGTCACGAATAACCAAGAGTTGAATATATGTGGGCGGTGAAATGGTCAATTTTTTGGCCAATCTTCAAACAATCAAGATGTGCTCCAGGCAAAGGGTTCACACACTTCTCTGGCGTGACAATATCCACGAGTGACGGGGTCAAGGGTCGCACTTTGCTAGGGTCAGAGGGGCGAGCGAACACCCCGTAAATTAAGACGAAATTTACTCCGAAATGGACAGAAACGTGACAAACATATATACACATGCAGACTGTCTACATCACAGAACACGAAATGGGTCTCTGACTTGAGAAGTATAGGTCCAAAGTGTAATTTATAAGACACTAATTAAGATTATACTTTATTTGCTAATGGGTTTTGACACGACTTTATCCATTTTGAAAATGTTGACGAACTTTACTTGAACCGTGTAAACGATGATAAAGAGTTATTCTAAATTAACCTAAATTTGAATAGAAATGAATTCACAACCGAAAACACTGTCTGCATAATTTTATAGTTATGACTTATTATTTCTGTCATGTATACATAAAATTCTTGTATATTTATAAGATCTCTTTATACATGTATATAGTGCTTGACAATATTTTTCCAAATCCATACAGGATAATGGATGGAATTCGCATGTGGTATTTATATATATTCAGCTTATGGATCATTATGGATAAAATATACATTATATATATATAAAGGACTGGTAATTATAATTTGCATGCATTTGTATTTTTCTGTCAACTATAGCTTAAAAATATAGAAAGGTAGTAAGAATTAAAGAATGCAAAAATATAAATAAACGAAGACTAAATCTATATATGAAAAATTATATTATTAATTGCATGCATTATCCTTCCTTTTCCAGTTCATAAAATCAAGTTTATAAGCAGTATAATAAAATCAACTTTCATTATGTTAAAAGTGTTGAAAATATATAGTGCAATCTTCAGATTTAATATAAATAAATGACAATTTCGCCACTTCAAAAATTACATTAATTGCTTATATAATATAAGTATATACATGTATAAATTTAATTTTCGGTATATGGTCATCTATTAAAATCAATATAGGCCTCCTAAACTGCCAATTCTGGAATTTGTTCATATATTATATCTGTGACATGCACAAATATTTAAACATCAGACTAATATATAGGCCCTACATAACATTCATGGAATACCAATTGATATGGATATATTTTCTTAAATTTCTACGAGATATAAATCTCAATAAGCATAAGCCAATATATATAGTATGAAAAGTATATAAGTTTATCCAAACGCAAATTTGGATTTACGTTATGCGTTATATAAAATATGTGCATGCAATTGGTATCGAGCAAAGCTTGCATGAAAATTGCCATATATTTCAGGAAATTCATAATCCTGCTATATATTAAGTTTTCAAATATCGTAAATCTTTCGATAATATTTCACGAAATTTATCGGTTTGTCAAGTGGACAAAAGCAAGTGCATGAAAATATATTGGGCACTTCTATAGCGGATTGGGGAAAAAGAAGTTTGATTTCTGGCACAAAAGTCACGTGTCATTACTGCTTTTAATTATATTGTTCCAATATGGCGTTTGAATATTTTAAAAATATACAAAATAGGCAAATGATGGGCACAACATATAATGCATAAAAACTACATTATAATGGCAGTTTAAAATTTAATTATACTGACATGAAGAGAATAAACAAGATCAAATATGATGAGAGATTTTCCACACGTGTTCAGAATCAAATCTGAAACATTTGTATACACAATTACAACATGTATGTATACATAACCATTTTCGTTGGTCTATAATTTCATGTGTATATTTTTATGCACGTGAAAGTGCAGAATATAGTGACATTTGTGTTAATCGGTGTTTGGTGCAATATGCACTAAGCTGCACATGTAGCTAAACAATGCCCTCAATATATATTTTATAATAACTTCTGCAGCATGCATATAGTACTGTGTAGATTTATCATTGTCTTAATACTCCATTGTTTCAGCATAAGTGAAAACAATATTTTACAATGTTATCGGTTTTACATCTAGACGTCACACCTAGGCTTGAAATATAAGACGTTGGATAAAACATTGAAAGGGTTTAAAAAACGAAAAAAAACCTGACATTGCGAGTGAGTAGACTATAAGCTTATTTTAGACGAAGGGAATTAATGCTTAAATTTGGTACATCTGCAGAGTTGAACTATAAAATTTCCTTTCCTTTATAAAATCGAAATCTTCGAATCGATTTTGGTCTTAATTGTCCATACGTATAACTTAGAGATTACGTAATTTATATATAAATTATCCCTCGTATATACAGTTATATATATCCAAAACATATAACATATATAGCAGTATAAGCGCATAAATATACGAGGGATAATTTATAAAACTTCAACGTATATACCATGGGTGCCCATTATACAGTATATAGACCCCTATATGCTCAGGATTTATACCAGTACATTTATATATGAAAATTATTGCGCTTGCGCATTGCGTCAGTTTTCTGCACTTGCAAATCAGAATGTTGCAAATATCGATTTTTCTCTTTATTAAACTTAATATAACTAAAATATCATTAAAGTTTAAAGTATAAAATGTATACAAATTTTATAATAAATATAACAATTAATATTATAACATTTGCATATTTTATATACCAAATAAATGTACATAGACTGCAGTTCTGGAGGCATATTTTCACACACATTTTCAATCTTATTTACAATCGAAATGTATAAAGCCTATGCCATATACATTAATAATAATCCTATGTATATGCACGTTTAGTAAAACTATGCCATAATTAAGAAAATATGCTGTATTAGATCTATGATAATTTGCCCCTGAAAATCTACATCCAATAATATAACATAAATAATAAAAAGGTTCATATCAAGGGTTAAATAACTTACCACGCCATATAACATCCATGCCCTGGCACAATGCACGATATAATCCGCTCACTTAGGGCCCATTGACCATTTTCAAATATAACGTGAACTTGAATAAGGATGTGTGCATGCTGCAAGGACTGAAAAACTGGGCAGTATACCCAAGGGCAGATAGAACGATTGTGAATATTTCTTCGAAAATTTTAAGGGTTTTTTAAAAGAGGTATACTATTATAGGAGAAGGGAGACCTACGAGTTTTAGTTATAGACACGACATATGTGAGACAGGAGTTACCATATGCACCACCACCAAACCCTTATAATAGTTAAACATCGTTATTCTCAGAAATCTGCATGTCTGCATGTATACTATTTCACGCATAAAAGACATAAATCAATTTGTTCAGTTTTTATGCTACAATTATGAAGGCCTGATATATAGATGCACACACAATCTTATGCTCAGACTCATGATCCGCCATAGGCTTATAACAGCCAAAGACGAAAATTATGTGGTAATTTCGAAACTCTTGGGAATTGCTAACTGGATATTCGCAATATGGAGAAAATTTTTCTGCTGGTTGATGGTTTAGAAAATTTAACTGCATGCAGCAGCTTTGAATTTTACTAATTTTTTTAGTTATATACAGCTATATATACTACAGATATATAGACTATAGAGTGATGCCCTTTCAGTTGGACCACTGGGCACCATACATTTATTAAAACTGAGATTGAAAAATATGCATGATTAAACATAAAGGAAGAAGGTGCTTTGCACATGTATTTACGTGAATATACAATTCAAAACGGTCCAAATTGTACACAAGATTTATACATGTATATGTGAAATTATAGTGATTCCAAAGGTAATTCATTTGGTAATTGCTATATATAGAAAATCTAAAAGTGATAATAGTGAATATATGTTATAATATATGATTTCAAAGTGCATTTTTTCAAACTTATTTGGTAAATGCTATATAGAAAATCTAAAAGTGATAATAGAAATTCTATAGCATTTACCAAATGTGTTTGGAAGAATGCTCTTTGAAATCACAATTTAATCACATCTCGAACGTGTGCAATTTGGACCATTTTGAACTCCATTTATACACCACAAGTAATTGCATCGGAAACTAGCCATTTTGTTTGAATTTTGGCAACTTTTATATTTTTACGAGCACATATATACATATTGAAACAATATAAAAATATAGGATTTTTTATACATGTATAGCTTTTCAACAAGCTCATCATGCAGACCCCTCCCAAAAATGTGTGTGCCTCCCAAGAGGTGGGATATTTTGGCAACCAGCTTTTCTAACCCTTAAATAGCCTCCCATTTCACCCAATCCACCCATAGGATTCCCCTTAGGGGCTTCTTGCGCCTCCTTGCTGTTAAACATAATAAAATGCCCAGCCCTTAAGTTACACAAAGTTTTAACTATAGCGAAAGTAGTTTAGAAAGGTACTTTAAAAGCACAGTTTTAAGTGAAGGATAATTTCCAACCCTTCCAAACAGCTTCCAAAACAGCCGAGTTTTAAGCTACATTTTTATTCAGGACCCAATACAATTTATACTGTTATGTAATAATATCATGTTGTTATACTCACTTTCCAGCATTATTTATTTCAAGGGGTATAATTTATGAACTATCCCTATAGGGTATATAGTGGTTCCATGTTTTTTCCATTTGCACAAATTTATTGGAACAAATAACCAAGCATTAATTTAAAAATAATATTCCCAAAATGCATTGTTTTAGCCTTTAAAACAGCATATAGCCTGACCTGACTATATAATTGACATATATATAGTTTTATAGTTATACATGTACAATATAGTTGTGCTCATGAGAAACTTGCCCCATTATACGATATCAAAACAAGGCTAAGTTGGTAATAACGGAGGCTGGGAGGAGCCAATTTCCTGTTTGACCGACACAACACGCCTGCATACCCATCATTACATGTGAAATTAAAGCTATAATAGACGAAGCGCCAAAGCAACATTTTCATTGGCGCCAAAATACAGATCACAAGCTTGGTCAGCCCACTAAAGCCTCCGTCAACTAAGCAAAAATTTATCTTAGCGAGGCTAAGTTTCCCCACCTTAATTGACAAGTACCTAATGAAATAACCTTGTGTCGCAAGCATATAGGCTATATACACTGTATATGGTTACTGTATATGCATGGTTATGGGGATGCTATTAACCTAAGACCAAACCCTAAACCCTCCATGTTATTTTTTTTGGACAATTTTTTTTTTAAAATTTGGGCCTAGTTCCTTACCTGGCCGCGAGGGGGCAGAACGTGTCCTATATATACGAAACCATCACTTGTCCTATATCAATTTTGTTATAAAAAACCGAAAAAAAAATTTTTTTAAACAAACATCATCATCCTCAATACATTGACAATTGTTGATCATGGTTCATGAAATTTTCGTCTTTGTGCATTTTTATTACAGTGTCTATATAATGTTATACCAAAAAAGTTAGCATGACAGATTTCGGGCAATATCTTTGGTTTAGCATCCCTTCCCATTGCAACAAACATACTGTATAAGCACATACAGATATGTATAGTAAATAAACATTTAAACTGCGAAATTGCATGACAAATGACTTTAGTGTTTCAATTGCCGATTAAAATATATGTGTATACGGGCAATTGCATATAATTAGAGGGATTGCGCACGCCTCCCTTAATGCTAACCACATTGACATCACTGCATATTTTTCCAATGCGTTCTCGTTAAGGTAAATCAGTTGACGGGGCATTAAAGGAGGTGTGCTCAATCCCTCTATTATATACAAGATGTAACGCATAATACATACATTTTCGATGGCTTGTTAAATTTTAATTTACTCAATAATAGAGGGATTGAGCACACCTACCTTAATGCTAACCACATTGACAGCACTGTATGTTTTTCCAATGCGTTCTCGTTAAGGTAAATCAGTTGACGG
>JAQGCC010002093.1:0-19929 GCA_034698905.1 Xestoiulus laeticollis | reverse complement strand
GAACGATAAATGATAGATAAATTATCAAAGAATTTTTAGAAATTTTTCTTTTTCCAAAATTTTAATTACACAAGTCGATGACTTGGCCGAGAGCTTTCCCCATAGGAAACGGGGTGTTTAGTTTCCCCTTAATATACGCAGAAAAGATATTAACCTAAAGAAAATGCCGAATCTGTGTTTTTTAGTAGAATAACCAATTCTTGGTTTATTTTATTGACTTCTTCTTTTCCAGTGTCTGGAAGATCGCTCAAGTTACCGACCCAATTTTTAGGAATGTATCTTAAAACGTGAAAAAAAGCGCATTATAAAAGCTGAAACGAGTGACTTGCAACACCAAATTTGGAAAGTGAATGTCGTACCTTACTCCACCTAATCCGGCCCAATCCGAGAGCTCTACGACTTGGATGTTAGCGTGCCCGGCAATAAGTTTTGGGAATTCTTCTCTGTGCTTCACCGTGGCATTTAAAATTTCCTGCGGAAGATTATTACGGGGAGTTGTAATTGCAAAGTTTGTGACACGAAAAGGTAAGAAAATAATTTTTTTACCAACCTCTTGCTGCGCAACGCAACTAACAAATAAATCTATCATTTCCGTTCTCACTTGCAAAGCTAAAATTGAGATTCAAAATATTAAAATTGCAACAAATTTCTAAGCGACGTGTTACGACTTAAATTCCTTACTTTTATAACCGTTTAACGGACAATAACGTAAACAGACTTCTCCGTTATCTAGTTCGATGATATCTATATGAACAACAGGAATGTCGCGCTGCAGAATCTGGCCGAGCTGCAAAATATAACGGATGTCCGTTTTATAACGCGAAGCTCTTTAAATGGAATTATTTAAATTCATTAAATTTTATACCCAAGAATTGAGGGAATTGAAATAAGCAGCTCCGCATGTTACATTTTCCGATGACGTATCGTCAAACTCGGGTTTACGGTCACCTAAACGATCATGCGATTAAATATAAGGTGAACTTTTCTTATATATTATTAACCGGTGTAAATTTACTCACGTATACCAGCGTATTGAAATACTACGGTGGGTGTCAGGACATCAAACAGCACCTTCAGTTTGCGGTTAAAAAATACATTTTAACACAATTAATTTACTCCGAAGTAATCTTGTCTCAGATATGAGGCAGGAGAAAAAAATTACCGATGTGCTGACAGCTTTACTCGCTAGCTCGCTCACAGTTTTTGGCTTTGGTTCTTTGTCCAACTGCTGCCTTCCCTGAAAAACGATGCCGAAGAGTAAATATACGTTTTATTTTGTTTTAAACAAAAAGCAAGCGGAGAAAGATGGAATTTACTTACGATTATTTTGATGCTTTTCAACTGACAAAGCTTTTCGTGAAAATGGCGACTCTGTTTTGTAGTAAAATGGAAAAAAATTATTATCAAAAACATAGTCGAATTATTTGCCGAATAGTTCTCACCATTTGAAAGGCATGATGTATTCTGCCTGTGATTCCATCTTGTCCCAAACTTTGCAAAGCAAGCCATAACGGTAAACACGTTAACTTCTTTTGGGGTGAAGATACGGTCAGATCCGCTGCAATGCTCACGTTTGGGTCCAGAGATTTATATAAGGTCTAAGATCATGGAGTCAGGAAAACCAACTAACAAGTCAGACTTGCATAAAACTCAGAATTATACAGGTTTTTTCAAGGATACAACATTTGGAATGGATATAATGCCGAGCCACTGTCCCAATGGCAAAGTGATGCTATCGCCCACTTTTGCAGGCTAAACGAGGCGCAGGATAACTCAAATTAAAATCTTCACATCATTATTAATACGTATAGTTAAACAGCAATTATGAGACCGTACCAGCGTAGGTGCAGAAACGAGGCAAAGTCCGGCCAAACTGTTTCCTTCCACGTGCAACCACAAATCTTGAGCTTTGCATATTTCTTGTAGACGTTGCAGATTGTCCACTTGTCCCAAAGGTGCGGCACCAGCACTAGCAATCACTAAAAGCGGAGTTTTTTGAGCCAAATAATCTTCTTGAATTAGTTGCTCCAATTGGGAAACGTCCTGAAACATTAAAATTGTTAATCACCATCAATTAAATGTCCGTCCTCGGGGGCAAATTATCGGTAAGCAATAAATTACCATTTTATACTGCGAACCAAATACGGTGTTGCACGGAACTATAGATATGCACGAATGAGGCAATCCTAGCTAAATTGGAAAATAAAAAAAATATTTTTATAGAGAGCCAGCCTACTAAATTCAATTTAAAAGCGGCACATTCATTTCGAAACCTAGCTCCTACCTTATTGCATAAATGCTGCCCGAGACCGCTTCTTGCCAAGCTGCTTACATAAATAATCGGTGGTCGAGAATATAAAACTTCGTAGCCATCTTCCTCGTATCTGGGATAGCGCAATCGTAGCAATGCCTGACAAAGCCGAACTAAACCTTCCCAGGGTTCCTCGTGAAAGCATGCCGAACAGTCGAAAAACCTTTAAGGGGAAAAAGTTACCGAAAATCGACTTTCACGTGTTTTATAAAACGTTACATTATTCCATTTATGGACAAAATCAAATTGGTTTTAGCATTACATGTACCGAAGTTCTTATATTCACCTAAATAGTCGTGAAATCCATAAAGTCGTGTCAGAAATAACTCTCGTCGTTAGTTTTTGCAAATGAACTCTGTCTAAATGTGAAACATAAGCAGCTATGCTGTGAGCCATTAAAACTGCTTTCCCAACCGGTTCGAGTTGAGGAAGAACCGTTAGACTGGAAATAAATAAACTCGAAATGTAGTTTGCATTTGGGACGCACGCTTATTCATTTATACGAAACTTACTTCTTGGTCGAAGAAACATCCCCGCCCGTCAACAAACTCTCTAATAATTCCATTATCAAAGCAGTTTCATGCCCTCTTTGAAAATCCAAAAAAAATCTGATTTAGTTTCAAATTTCACAGTAGGACAACAAAATAAACACATGGACACCAACCTGACAGTCAATGGTCCTGGTGCAAAAAACTCGGGCGTATCATTTGTTTTTGTCTCACCACTACGAAAAGAAAAAAAATTAAATTTCTTGCTAACAAATACCATAATAAAACTTAATTTTTCAAATATTCATACCTCATGGGTACATTTTCAATCTTCTCCAAAGTATCACTAACTGTGTTTTGCAATTCAGTGAGAATAGGGTCACTTATAGTCAAGGTACCCTGAAACATTTTTTTAATTTGCATTAGATGAAAAATATAAAGTGCATACTATAAAAAAATTATAATATTGTATTAGGTACATAATCATGAAACACAATAATCTTATAGAACATGCATTGTCACCCTTTTCTGAACTATAATTACTTCTGAATTATAAAAATTTTGCTAATGTGCTTTTGAAATATTTGTCACGTGTAATATTGTTTATTCTTAAAATATAATTATCAGACATTTACTTAAAATTGTTATTTGTATTATTATAGTTTGGCAGGCACGCCCATTTAAATGTGCAAACGTAAGCAAATGTCAGTAAGAAATATAATTTTTTTTAAAGTGAATTACTAAAAGAATATAATCGTGAATGCCCTCTGGCGTTAAGCAGAGTTGAAAAAGCACATGTAGATGTCAACTTCGAAATTCATAACGAAATTAAAACAATAGAGAATGGTAATTCTTACCATCTCTGGTTCAGCATCAAGTTTGTCCATGTCATCTGAATCTACTTGTATAGCTTGTATGAGCAGACTAAAAGCAGACACGCTGGCAGTCAGTGACGTCACAAAAGGAGTATATAAAAACGTGCTTCTATTGAACGCGTTGAAAAAACATCAATAGCGAGACAGTTGCATTTCTAGGTATGCATCTTGTAATTTTTTTTATTGAATTCATGTTTTAACTATAGAAACACTCTGCGCCGCCCGGGAATCGAACCCGGGTCACAAGAATGGGAATCTTGCATGATACCACTACACCAGCGGCGCTTTAATACTGTCGTGACCTTTGAACTCATCGTTCCAACACATGTAAAGCTAATTTTTGATAGTATAAAATTTCAAGAAATTGGGAAAAAAAATGGTGCGCCGCCCGGGAATCGAACCCGGGTCACAAGAATGGGAATCTTGCATGATACCACTACACCAGCGGCGCTTTTGGGTTTACCCAATGACCTCTGACCTCTTTATTCCAAAAACAATGCAAATTTCATGGCAGAAAATATCAAGCCATTAGAAAAAAATCATGCGCCGCCCGGGAATCGAACCCGGGTCGCAAGAATGGGAATCTTGCATGATACCACTACACCAGCGGCGCATTCGCAATAAATGCACCATAGAGTTCTGATAAATGTTACATTTTAGTTTAAATCAAATTGACCTTTTCACATTTTGTTTTGCGATAGACTTTGACGTGTAGTAATTTCGGTTTTTATCAAAATGATAATTAAAATCGTAACCATACATAAATATCGTAGTTGACCATAGGGGACGCCTCAATCGGCCCATTTGGAATTATTCTGATGCAATATATTTTGGGCATAGTGTCACACAGCGTGGTCCTTATTATCCAATGGAGATGTGAGGAGACTGCAGAAGCATTACAGGGTGCGATAGAGTTGGACTGGTTGGAGCATTTCCGGGATCTACACACTCTGGAGGTTTATTTCTACGCGTAGTAATATCGTCATCCCTTTTTTTGTGTATCATCGCAAATAAGAGATGTATACGGTGACCAAGGGCCATAGTAGAATAGCGCAAAAAACCGTTCGAAATCATCGAGGTAAGAAGATTAATTTCATCTAGAAATCCACGGGGGAAATCACGTGCAATATAGAGAACCTAGCTAAATTGAAATTCCTTTTCAGGGTACTCTTCCCAAAAGCTAGATAGCCTTGAAAATCATCGCGAAACGAAAAAAAGCAACGATCCCGAACAATCCGCCGAAATGAGGTAAGAAATCCCACCTAGAAAATCCAAATTAGCATTTTTCCAAAATCCAGATAACACTAAAATGATATCGATCCCTTTTGCATGTTGGTCTGGGTTGCCATTTGAGATTACCAAGTCCTTCCTATTTTACCATTGGATTTCCTATAATGTGGACCTTGCTTGCTTGATTTTAAACCCTTGGTACTCATTTTTATGATGCTTATATTGAATGTGACGAATGTTTCATGTGAAATTCATTTTATTATTAGCCAATTCGTGTATTGAAATTAAAATCACGTTTCTGGCTATTGCATTATGGGATAGAATAGGCTCTTTTTCAGACGCATGCATGCCACGATGGCGCTACCATTTAAGCCTAATTTCATGTCTCTAATTTTTATTATCGTTAATTATTTAATAATACGAAATTGCTACCGTTAAACTCAATTAAAATTTATCAGCTGCGTTTCTGAGGGTTGTACATTATATGTATCATATGAAATTTTAAAATTAAGACAGCTTGTAGCATGCAGCTACAAGAATCCTGCAAAACCAATGCATGGAAGCAAATGAATACATGTGCATTATACATTATTTTAATTGCAAATGCTTAAATATGAATTATGCTTTACTAATAATTTTGTATCAGCTAGGGGTCATCGACAAAGGACATCCGATATTTTGGCGGAAATTCAAGGAAATTTTTGAAATTAATGATAATAAAAAACTGATAGCATATTTTCAAAGCTTGTAATTTGCATATTCATTTTATAAGTATTTTTTTTTTGCATTTGGTGAAAATAAAAAGTAACAAAATTTGCATTTCACCAATATTATGTTTATTACCTATTTGTTTTGTAAAGTTACAAAAACTTAATATTCCCACTTTGCTGCTGGACCGAACTTAAATCTGCTAAAAGTTTAGTCATCTAGCTCCCTGCTATACACTACCGAAATTATAAATTCCATATTTTCCAGGAAATTCCTTCTATGAAATTTACATGAAATTTCTCTCTCCTATACTAAATGAAATTTGATAAAAATATGAAACTTGTCCCAGGAATGGAGGTTTGGTCGCGTTATTAAAACAAGATAAGAATCTGGGCTTTTTTCATTCAAGAACTTCCTGAATACAATTTCTACCTCCCTCCTCTTGTCCAGCAATGTCAAAAATTCACAAACCTCCTCATCACCTGATGACCTACATAATATTTGTTATTTAATTTTTTATCTTTATGCTGATGCAATATACCATGTATGTGAAAGCATTTTATTTTTGATTGCAGTTCTCCAAAACCTATTTTCCACCAAGTCAATGGAAAGCAAAAGTCCAACAGCCAGCGTGTTCCAACAGAAGTAAATCCTCACCATGAAGACATTGTCAGATATATTTCAGAAGGTACATTTTGGTGATGCCAATTTGATTAGAACATTCTGGAAAGCAATATTTTTCCTTGAAAATTTTCCGATTGCAATTTTATTATTATTGCAGATTGGAATAGGGTATATAGGGAATACGAACTACACAAACAACAGTCCAATGAAGGAAGAAGTACATAAAATACGTTGTTTCTTTTGCAATGTATTCAGGAAAGGAATTTTTTATAACAGATGTTCGTTTTTTTAATTTTATAGATGTACCAATTGTTAGATATTACCAAAATAAATCTACAGCACCTTTGTTACAAAGTAAGTATATGCGCAGTAGTTCTTATGCATAAATGATGAATTTTCTCGTACTTACCGAATGTTAATTTTATTTCTCGATAGACTTTAAGCCATTTGATCTGGAGTCTTGGTGGGGTCAACGAATGTACCACAATCTGACGCACAATTCATAATGCTGTTTAATTCTAGGCCCATGAAATACAAATAGCACCATCATCGTATACAGTAGAGTGCATTCCATTGTGATGCCCTGTTAGAGGCAAATAATTGTGCAAAGACATTCCACCTCATCCAGTGGCTCAAAGGATAAAAAGTGAAAAAAAAATCATTAAACGATAAATTAATAGTGGGCCTTCATGTGTGTATGTGCGTGCATTGGAAGGATATAGGAATGAACTATTCATAATGCTGCAATTTTTAAATATTTGCCTGTGAAGAGGAGCTTCATATTTCTCCCCTTGTAGTATATTGTGGATAGTAAGTTTTGCACTATAGCTTGTCGTGTTTTGTGCAAAATGTTTATCTATATTTTGAGACACGAGTTTATTTTAGAGCCTGTTTGCTGAGAACAAATTAAAATAGATGATCAACATTGCAATAAGTAATTTTTGTGAATATAATTTATTATGACTGCATGCATGCTGCGGAGATGTGGGAATTTGATTCAAATGGATGTTATAACCATCTTCAAATGGTTGTGAATATTTTAAAGGAAAGAGATCTTTTAAATTATAACAGCCCAATCTTTAATAATTGCACGACGTTTTGGCTTCTTTGGCCTTCCTTCATCAGGCATATTGAGCAATGCATTTTTCGAAAATTTCAAAAGATCTTCACTGCTCCATCCTCTTCCAAATAATGTTCTAGCAAACAGTCGCGGCAGAACACCATAATATGTGGAGTAGCAAAAAAAAAAATTTTTTTTTTCACCTTTTCCATATTTTTCTGGTTTTGGCATCATGAATAAGTTCAGAAAATCAAAGGGTAGCATGTGTAACCCCATGTACTATTGTTTTGCTGCCATTTTGCTAAAATCAGTTGAGTTTGAGCTCTGCCGATAGGAAAAAAAATGATTTTGAAGATTTTAATTGTAATTTACTGAGCCGAGCAGGGTATAAATTCGGATCCTTTATTTTTTCAAACTCCTAAAGCACCAAATCAATTCAAATCAACATGCTGCTTATATTATTCACTCATAAAGGATCCATACTAAGGGGGTAGGGGAGGATAAGTCAGATGCCCACCACTGAATGGTATTTTTAATTTTTGTGTGTGTGCTAATTTATGGAGGTTTGGGAGATTACTCCTGCAATCAAAATACTATTTTAATTATATTTGTTCGATTTTTGAAGGATCTTCCTAAAGAGAGGTGGTAGGGAAAAGAATTTTGGAGACGAACCTTTTTGAATGTCCCCTAAGGAGTTGTCAATGCATGTGACGGACTTTATGGACTGCCCTTCAACGCTTCCAAAAAAAAAAGCGCCCTTGCTGTAGTCGGCTCGTTCGCAGCATTTTCAGATAAAAGGTTTTGTTCCAATTTGTGATTTTATTTTGACGAACAGCCTAAAAATGGGAGAAGATCGAGATAGTAAAGGTAAAATATTCAACTTATTAAACTTCTAGACTTAGAAGCAAATCCAGTTTTAAATTTGCCGTTCCTCTGTTAATTTGTTTTGAATACAGTTGCTTGGTTAGGCTTAATCAGCCACCGCTTTCATTCCTGTGATTGTGTTCATCAAAAAAGATGTTATGAAAAAATTGAAATAAATTTGCGATTCAATGTATTTCATGCCGAGTTTCTATACGTGGCAATACTGTAGATAGTGTTTAGAATATCCATAAGCATTCATCGATTTCCTTGTGCTTGGGGTTTCACACTGGATTTTACAAATGCATGCTTTCAGACCAAAAGAAACCTCGTGATCGTAGAAGAAGTCGATCTGGATCGCCTAGACCACGTCGAGGAAGTAATGATCGAGAAAGAGAAAGAGACCGAAATCATGACAGGGATAAAAATCGAGAAAGGCCAAAGCCTAATAGACGAGCAAGATCGCCGTCAAAAGAAATGGAAGTACCAGTAGCACGCATAGGGTAAATTGGATTCATATATGGCTTCTGTTCAAAAGTTCTATCTCAACTTGTATTTACTCCAGTTCTAGCTAACAATGAGAATAATAATAAACATCCATGTTATATTATGTAGCCATCCTAGAGAAAAACGATCGAGACGCCGAAAACCTTCCGTTTATTGGGATATTCCACCCCCTGGCTTTGAGCATGTTACTCCGTTTCAGTACAAAGCAATGCAGGGTAAGTAAGGGCATCCGATGGCCGTGTAAGAAAGCCGATTGCTTATTTGCTCATGCGGAACTCTTTATTTTAAATTACGCAGCTGCCGGTCAAATTCCTGCAACTCTGGTCGAAGCAACTCCTCAGGTAGTTATGCCTGTTGTTGGCAGCACCATCACACGACAAGCCAGACGCCTTTATGTAGGCAATATTCCATTTGGCGTATCTGAGGTAATTTTGCGGATTTGAAATGATAAAAATTGAAAAACCAATGATTTAATTAAGCATTCCACCTTATTAATAATCCCACTTTTGAATTTTGCAGGAAGAAATGATGGACTTTTTTAATCAACAAATGCATATTTCTGGACTTGCCCAAGCACCTGGAAATCCGATCCTTGCTTGTCAAATAAATTTAGACAAGAACTTTGCATTTTTAGAGGTAGGTAGCGGTAGTTGCATTTATTTTGAGGCTATAACGGTGGAATATATGCAATATTTATTGCTATTTTATGTCAAATGTTTGACACTAAATGTCAGGTTCTCGATTGCCCGTGAAGTGATCCGAGGTAAATGCTAGTCTTTAAATTGGAATTAAGCCAATTAATCCAGTCTTGTATTTTCAGGATATTGTCGAATGTTATTCACGTGGCTGATCGGAATAGCACATTTCTAAGTAGCATTACACACATTGCCTTTAAATGCATTTGAAATGTTTTCTGTGTTTATTATTTGCAGTTTCGCTCCATCGATGAAACAACTCAAGCGATGGCCTTCGACGGCATTAATTTTAAAGGACAAAGTTTAAAAATACGCCGACCTCACGATTATCAACCCATGCCTGGTATGACTGAACCAACCTCTACCAACGTTCCAGGTACGAGCCTGCAAGGTAGTTTTTTTTTTTTTTTTTTATGTTTTTTTTTTTGAAGCTATCGTTGCGTTGTTGTCACCGCTTTTGCACAGAGCTTAGCTTTTGGCTTTAGTCGGCTGCACGTTTTCTACACGAAAACTCGTGCAGAAACAACAACTTCTTTGGCAATGATATTAATTCCAGGTGTTGTGTCCACTGTAGTGCAAGACTCACCGCATAAGATTTTCATCGGAGGTCTACCGAATTACTTGAACGAAGACCAGGTAAGCCCGAGTCGACTTTACCTAATTCAAATGCTGCAGTATCTGTAGTCATCTAATGCTAAATAGTGAATACACTTGCCGTCTTCCAGCGACAGGGTTTTAGGGATAACCATCTTATTGCTAGGGCACAGGAGGATTTTTTTTGTTTGGTTCACATTTTTTTTACTAAAAGAAAATGTGCTTTTTGTTAGCTAGAGGTTTTCAGTATCGATCTGAGAAACAAAAAAAGTGGGGTAAAGTGGTAAGTTTATTATGCACAATACACACTTCAGAGGAGAGTACATAAGGAAAATTTTTATTTCAAACGTGAGAGTTTTGTATTTGGCCATTATTTAAATGTGGTCTAATTTATAATTTAAGAGAAAAAAAACACATAGGTTTGAATAGCAATGTGTTTTTTATTAAACATTTTTTGCCTTTTATTTTTCATCAAACAAAAAACTCATTTTTCTTTGCTTCTTCCCTCGTTTGATCCATAGCTAGGGTATCGTGGGTGGTAATCCCAACCTAGTCACTAATGCATACGCATCCCTGAATTATTGCGCTGAAGATGAAGGCAAGTGTTATCGGCATTTCTGTTTGTCTGGGGGATTGCGTTCTGCCTGCATGGGCTGTGCACCATTCATTCCTCTTCAGACGGATTGGGTGGGTAAGACTTAAAGAGGTAAACCGAGGGTCGAACACAGGACCGGCAAATGGTAACATTTTTAAAAGGGACGGTCGGACTCTCGTTTAAGAGGCCGACTCGGTAAATGAAAAAAATAGGTGATCGTACGATGGCACCATCTTTTCATTGTTAAATTGCTAGCCGAACTCTGCATTTATAAAATCATATAAGTGATTCCAATGTCTAAAATGGTTCACCTTAAAGGAATTGACCATAATGTCCCCAGAAAGAACATTTGCAAAATTATGAGTTTTAACAAAAATGCTGTGTTAAGTAACACCCATTCTGGCATTACAAAAAAAAAATACGAGATTGATCATGTTCTCAAAAAGGATTTTGCTTGTAAAACTTCTATAATTTTATGTAAAACGAATCTAGGACCATGGAGCATTCATGATATTTTACGGTTTATTCACCAAGTAGAAGATTGTAAAAAAGAACATGAAAGCAATGTTCCTTGGATGAACTGCAAGTTCTATGCAAAAGCAAAAAGCTGTATGGTTAAAAATTAAATTTTAAGAACAGGATCAATCTCTACATTTTATGTGCTGTTAATATTGGTGCCTTAAATCATTAATAGAGATAGGTGAGAGTGATTTTTGGGGGGAATTTTTAATTGTCAAGAAAATTGGTCCAAAGAGATTTTGCTATCGAGTGCATTCGGCATATTAGGTAACAGCTATTTCAGAATACAGCTTTTAGGATTGTGCATTGTGTTAAGAAACTGCACAAATGTGGTCTTCGCTTATTGTTCATGTCATACAACATTCTGAAAATGTCCAGTGGTAAGTAACTTGTTTCACAACGTTTGGGGCTACTTGTTTAATTTTTTTTGTTGTAAAATCTCGTCCGCATTACCAATCTTTGAAGTACTTTTCAATGTTTTAATAACTGAAACCTAATGCTAAATCCCGTAATATTTGACTCCGACCAATCAATTAAAAGGGAGGATATTAATCGATTTTTCGTTTGGGTTGTTTTTTGGGAACTGATCACATGACCATTTGAATTCCAATTTCTGCCATTTTCTTAGGTCAAAGAATTACTGACGTCTTTTGGACAGCTGAGAGCATTCAACTTGGTTAAGGACAGCGCTACTGGACTCTCAAAAGGCTATGCTTTCTGCGAGTACGCCGACGTAAACCTAACCGATCAAGTAAGATCCCAGATTCGCGTGGTTTTTGCAGAACGGTCTTTGATTGCTTTGGCATTTTGTGACGTCTATTAACCTCTTACGTAGGCAATTGCAGGCTTAAACGGCATGCAGTTGGGAGACAAGAAACTCATCGTTCAACGGGCTAGCATTGGAGCAAAGAACAACCAAATGAATGCAAGTCCTTTAATCTTTTTTAAAGTGTGCCATCTAGGGATTTTGATCCGAGAATATGCATATTGCACTAGTTTGCTAATCGAGTGTCGTATTTAAATTTAGGCTCAGGCTCCTGTCCAGATCCAGGTACCCGGCTTAAATCTAACAGCAGGTGCTGGCCCTGCAACGGAGGTACTCTGTCTGATGAATATGGTGACACCTGACGATTTAATTGACGAAGACGAATACGAAGGCATGACACATTTCTTAATTTGGAATTTTTAGCAACGGCTAGTTTAGTCTCGTTAATCAATTTGCATTTCATATATTAGAAATTCTCGAAGATATCAAGGAAGGTTGCAACAAGTACGGCGTGGTACGAAGCGTGGAAATACCTCGTCCGATCGACGGAGTCGAAGTTCCAGGTTGCGGCAAGGTCAGTAGATTACGGACCTAAAAACAGACTTTGCCAACTAGTGCGCGTTAAAGTAAATTGTTAATGTTGTGTGTTTTTAGGTTTTCGTGGAGTTTAATTCGGTCATCGATTGTCAGCAAGCTCAGCAAAATTTGGCTGGAAGGAAGTTTGCCAATCGCGTAGTCGTCACATCATATTACGACCCTGATAAATATCACCGAAGAGAATTTTAAAGGCTCATCTCACCACACTGTTGGTGTATGCTGATATTGGTATTGAAAAATAATAATCCCTTTTCTCCATCTTCTCATCTCATCGACATGTTTTATTATTTTTTATTATTTCTTCGACCTGATTTTACCTTTAGAATGTTTACTTTTTCAAATGACGATGGACGAATTGTAAAAAAAAATGCGGATGTTGATTTAGCTGCAGTAAGTTATCCCTAGCTTATCTTTATAATATGATTGCTTGACAGAGATGACTTTTCTAGCATAAAATATCCCGTTTTTTTTACACTGAATTTTGGAGAAAACAACGACAAAAAGGAAGTCTGCTATGAAAAAATAACATGAGGCAATCAATTTTTAGACGAAAATTTGACTGAAAAATACTTTTCTTTTGTATATTTTCACTTTTGTTTGTTGGGAAAATATAAAAGTTTCTTTGGGTTGGCACACTCGAGGAAATTTGAAGTTTCCACTGATAACGAGTGTCGGTTTGTGTGCCATAAATGGTCAGGAATTTATCAATAAACGCTAAATGACTATGCAGCTGATGGATGAACCAACTGCATTGCTTTTTGGAATTAAGGTCTTTTCATTAATTGGGTCCTCTTGTTGTAGATGTAAAAAAAATGGCAAACTTTCTTGATTTCATGAGACCTGTGTACTGCAAAACTTTGACGATGATAATTAATTTTCCTGAATTCTGCTGATTATTAGGAATAAATACACTAGTTCATCACATAAACCGTAAATCATAACATTTCGTAAGACAAGCTCCAAAAGTTTGGAATACTTTGTGTATACAACTTGGAAGTAATATTTTGATTTTGCTTGTATTATTTACCCACGAATACACAAAAGTAATTTGCCTTTTTTAATTTAAGAGGAGAATTAAAGGAAAATTTGGCATGTCATTTGGCTTTGCTTTTTCGGGCATGTTTTCGAATCATTCCTGCAGCCACGAGCATCCTGTTGTGTTTGCCAAATAAGAACCTTTCACCTCTGATATTCTGTACCAAGAAAGTTATTGGAATTCGGATTGAAGAGCGCGAGTTGATCTACAGAGAGACCTTCAGCTCGAATTATGTCTAAGTTTTGTCATTTATTTGATAAACATACTGTTTTTCCTGAATTTGACAGAAAAGCGCATACCAAGTTTAAATTTTGCGGGAAAATGCGTCAGCAATGTTGTCAAAGTCAACATTAATTTTACATTATTTCTAGCATCTGCATTGCACGAATTTCTTTTGGCTCGTAATGAAAGCGTTTGAAACTCAATTTTTGAATCATTTTGACATTCATTATTTATAATTAGCGTAATTTCTATAACAATTTAATTGATGAGTATAATTCCCTAAAATTTGGTCTCACTGATATCGTCTCGTCTGGTTCTGGAATTTTTGACTCGTTTGGAATTCTGGAGAATTTTTAACAAACTCTTTTAAATATGTCTAAATTAAAGCTTTTAAGTGAAATTATTTTAGGGGGAATTGTTGTGGACGGTTTTATATATTTCGCTCTGTGGCTTTGGAAGTTTAAACGGGATAAAGAAGTCGGAACTACTTTGACAATACGTGAGAAAGGCGGGAAGTTCGAGGAAGCTCCAGAAACTCAAGATTTTCATCTAGCGTTGTTCTTTCCCGAATCTAAATTGCCGTGTCGTTACCATTACCAAAACGGATGTAAAAGAACAGATTGCCAATTTTCACACGAAGCTGCATTATTAGATCATTTGATCTGTCATTTGAATAAAGCCAAGAAAACGATGGAGGTTTGCGTCTATCTGCTTACTTGTTACGAACTTTGTCAGGAAATTCTAAAAGTGCATCGTAGAGGTACTAGGATTCGTGTCATTACGGATGGAAACTTTTCAGATGATGCTACTTCAAAAATAGGACTATTAAGAGCTGAAGGTGAATATACGGTGTATAAGCTAATCTGACATTATATTTAATACCATAGGGGACTTTATATCATGCTTGAATGTTACTGTCTTCTAGGTATTGCTATTCGTTGCAATCCTCCAGGATTTTACATGCATCATAAATTCGTCATCATTGACAATTCAGTTTTGATCAACGGTTCTTTCAATTGGACATGGCAAGCTATAACCGGAAACCACGAAAACTTGTACATCACAAACAACAAGGCTATGGTGGAACCATTTGCGAACGAATTCAAGCGCTTGTGGAACAAGTTTGATCCAAAGGTGTCATTGACTGCAACGAGCTGTGCGGAAAATGTGGTTTGACATTTTATTCGAATGATAATACGAGCGTTTACATTTTTTTCTCCATGTCCAAAGATAAAGTTCTAATTCAATACTTTCTTCGCTGGTTTTTTATATCTGTAAGCCTGCCATGGATGTCCTTCAAATTCGATTTTCATTGATAAAAGCCAAGTCTTGTAGTATAGCCTAAACACGTTGTAACTATTGATCAAATGATCCTTATTCTCAATTTCGATGCCTTGAATTTCCTACAAAAAAGAAAAATCAAATGAACCAACCACACAACCTCAATCCCCATACACACAGCAGCAATTTACCTTATCGGCAATATATTTTTTAGTGTCAATAATTAAGGATTCCACTTCTTTTATTAGCTTAGGATCCACTTGAATTTCCTTCTCCTTAATTTTTTTTAGAACGTCAATGAGAAACCAGAAGTTCATCGAAGTGCAAGCTTTGTGAACCAAAACGCCCATGATTTGAATATTGGGCCTAAACCCAGCCTCCTAAAAATATCAAATAATTAAATATTGGTACTGTAGTTATGGGATAATTTTTACTCGTAATTTGCAATTGTATTTACTTGCCTCCATATCGTTCAGCAGTTTCTGCGCATCTTCCCAACGATAACATCCCATGGCCAGGGTGCCGAATGTGGCGATATCCACATGCAAAGATTTTTTGGCAATTAATTCCAATACATCCTATGATGTAAACAAATGTTTTATAAGCAATCTTAGAATAACAGTTCAAAAAACAAAAGTATGTGCAAATAGTCTTACCTTGGCACTTTCAAAATCTCTCCTTTGATTTCTTTTCTTAATTAAAATATTAAAGAAATCGACATCAGGGGAGACTTTGCTTTCATCCATGATTGCCATAAGAGCTTCTTCCTCGTTTTTCTCGCCTGGTATTATTTCCAAAAGTTCCGTAAACGTCTTCATCTGTGGCTGAACTTTATCTTTTGCCATCCGATGGATTATTCCAGACACCCCACCGAGCATCAGAAGCCTAACGATAGCGGCAAGTTTATACGTTTCAATTACTTTGTTTGCATACATAAATATTTGATTATATTTCAAGCGATATAATTCTACCTTTTAGATGCTGTATCAACCTTTTGCAGAGCAAATGCATTGCTCGAACTTTCATAGGGTGACAACAAATCTGGCAATCGTGTTTCTAGACTTGCGGTAGATGGGATAAGTTCGTTCTCGATGCGTTTGACTGGCTTTCGTAAAAAATTGATGTCGGAATTATCGGGAGAATCTTTGTTCAAAAGCAATTGCTCGGCAACTCGTCGATACCCCAATCCGCAGTCGCGTACTATCCGTAACAACAAGTTATAGCTATAACAGTCTGGCCGCAAACGCTTTGTCCTCATTGTCTTCCAGACCTAATCGAGGGGAAGATATGGTAATTAAATGTGGACAGTAAATAGGTACAAGTGGAAGTTTGAAGAAAGCGTGATATATACCCTGATTGCTTGAAGGAATCCAGACGAGCGATCCGATGCACATCCAGAAAGCAAAAAGTTAAGCGTTTCGGTAGTAACCCCTACGCCTTTCAGAACCATTTCATCCACTAAATGAAATGCCATTTGCAGGTCTCCGCAGCGTCCGAATGCTAAAGTTAACTGAAGATTAATGATGCAAAAACAAGGAAATTAACGCTTAAAAATGTTGAACTCACCTTTTATTGCTGCGTGGTAAGTTTTTGCATTTAGACTAATCCCCTTCTCTGTTATTTTCTCATATAATTGTGTGGCTTTCCTTAAACCAAAATCAGGAAACGGAGATGTTGCACACGAGTTAAACAGTCCCGTGAATGTGGAACCATCCGGTTCAAGTTGTCTCTCCTTCATCTGTAGGTAATAAGAACCAGATAAGTTTATAGACATTGGTAACCAAACTCGAATGCGTACGATTAATTTTCTGAATTACCTCTTTATATAATTTAAAAGCCATTGCGGTGTAACCCAACCGTCCACATCCACCGATGAGTATGTTGATCATAAATGCATCGGGTTGTATTATGTAGGTCTCCTTCATATCTTTATACAAAGCCAAGGCCTCCCCGAGCTGGAAGACGATATTTACATTAATGCCAGCGGGTAAGGTTAGTACTAATTACATATTAGGAATCTTTACAGGGATATTAGTTAGGCTTTCATACGGGTACAGCTACTTGGTATCTTATGACTGTATAGCCTTTAATTGGAGGTGCGAATGTCATAAATACGGATTTCATGTATTTCCATCAATGCTATGGCAAAAATCACTCATTTCAAGGTACCTTATGCAAATAGCCGCATATTTTAAAGGTAATATATTTATTATACATTTGGTGCGCTCACGTCTTCTATCTTAGCGAGGTTGGAATCAAATTTTGATTAATAGGGCGAGCAAGCGGTTTTAACGAATTTCTCGTAGTTTTGAGTGTTTTTATCATATTTTTCCGATTGAAATGGGGCCCTTGAAAACGTTTCTCACCAAGCTTGCTGCAAATGTGGGCTAAACACCAACGCCATGGAAAGGGCCTCCTTTACTTACATGGAAATTATGCCTACAAGGGGGACTTCCACCTCCTCATGAGGGGCCTTTAACGTGCAGAGAACAAGGGGGATCTACACTAATCCAAAAGATTTGGAAATTTCGACCTCGACCGGGGAGCAAACCCCGTACTTTGAATTGAGTTTGGCTTCCAAAGGAACCAATTATAAAATGGCATTCGATGTATTCGTGTCGTGTTGACCTTTCACCTCTAAAATTCCATAACATACAAATTATCGGAATTCGAATATAAAAAAATCCCAGATAAGATAGAAAACTCGAGTGCACCTAGTGTCATTCAGTGGAAAACTGAAAATAATTCAGGTGTAACATACTCTTCTTCCCTTTATGTGATTTCTCATCTGACCAGTGAAGTTATTGATGGTTTGCCAAGGCTTGGGCCAGACACGACTGTGATACGCTTCTTCTAGCTTATCCCCTTCATCTTCACTCGGTAAGTCATCGGTTTCTGTCTTTAATGGTTCACCAATTGTACCGAAAACTTCATGGTCTTTAGGTTCTCCTCGAGATTTATCAGAAACTTTAGAATTTTTCTTTGAATGGGGATTGTTGACTTTTTGCAACTTTCTATTTAAGATTGTCGACTGCTCGACATATTTGTTGTGAATAGATCCAAACTGATCGGGATCGTTGTCTGTAGTCCGTGCAGCTTGTTTGCCTTTTTTACCCTCCTTATTCGGGATTGTAGAGCCCACATCAGTTGTATAATAGCATACACTAGGCCTTAAGCCTAAACGGGCAGGAACAGCGTAATTATGTAAACGTGTTGCTCTAAATTCGAGTCTAAAAACAGCTTGGAAATCTGCCGCGTATTGATTATAATTTCTTAATGCCCTAAAAACAGCCATTATCGTTCAGTTTTACCAATTAATTACATGAAGTTCTCAAAAAACGCACATGGTAAATCTACGCAGACGAATATCACAACCGTATTACTATTGGTTAGGATTTAGGACTGAAGGCGGGGCAATGGGATGCTGTTTCTATGGTTACCATTAGGAAATCCTAACCATTATAAGATAGGTGCAATTTTTTTTTGTTGAAGATGTTTAGAATTTTAAAACTTAATTGTTAAAGAAATATAAATTTTTTGACAAAATATTGTAGATTTGTAACAGCGTGGCGAATATGGGTTTGCTAAAATTTTAAAAAAATTTGTAAAATGTAATGCATTTAAAGCTTTTATCTATCATGATTTACCAACACTTTGATGTACACCCAATTGTTTTTTTTTTTTTTTAATTTCTGTGTCCTAACTTTGAAAACTGACACTTTAAAATTATAGTTCATGTTTAAATCCTCAGATCAATAGAATTGCGATGTCAACATTCTGAATACGAAAATATTTTTTAAAAGTCATCTTTTTTTGCTCTATGGCAGTGGGATTTGAAAAGCCAAACGTATACGTGGCTTGAATAAAATTCTTCAATCGATTGTATATTTTTAAATTTTCGACTGAGTATAAAACAAAAATCTTAAATGTGTTGAAGGAAATACCATTGAAATAAATGTGGTGACAGGAATACTGTCCATGTTTTCATTTTTCAGAAGGTGTGCACTACAGCTGATCTCTGTATATAGTTATACATTATATGATTTTTTGTACTGTTTTGGACCATGCATAAAATTTTGATATTATTGTAGTGGAACGAAAAACTCTTAAAAATGAAGAAAAATTGTCAAATGATGGCCATGGTGCCATCAGGTCGCTTTGTTTCACCCCTTAGAAACTATGGGGTTACCCAATATTTTGATTATCTAGCAGCGTCCATATGTACACCAGTACAGGGACTATATCGCAAATGTGATCCTGATTTTAATGATTGCGTCGTTATTAATTTGAATACAATGCTCAGCTACTGAAATTAATAATCTTTCATGAATAAAACATGAATTATTAGCTTTGTGCGATCGTGAACTGATATCTTTGTAATCCTATTGATCTATGATGTCTCTAAGGTTTTGCTCCATTCCTGAATAGCTAAAGAAACGACGTGTTTATTATTGCATAGTTTAATTTACGATAAATACAAAGCAAATGCAAGAAAAAGGTATATAGATTTTTTAACCTATAGCTTTAAAAAAAGTGAAATTAACATTAGAAGTGTATGTTTTTACCCATTTTTAAACTAAACAGTTATTACCGACTTATAAATGACAGTTTTATTGCTCCAACAGTACTTGTGTCTGCTATTGAATACCAGAAATGCAATTGTTTCCATAACAAATGCTGTAAAGTCTACACACTATAAATTGTAAAGCTACTTTTGTAGTATTTTGAGTACCCCTTAAATAAGCGTTGAAATGTTTTAGGATATTAATTTTTAAAACCAATCCTTAACATCAACGAAAATATGAATCTTATGAAACAGCAGTATTTTCTTTGTCTCTGACCTACGACATCGAATTGTTGTTCGTTATAAACAATCATGTAGTATGTAAGACAGTGAGTCAACCAATCAAGTCCAATTAACTTAAACAAACTTTATTTTACGGAGTGTCTCACAAATAAA
>JAQGCC010002092.1:0-19931 GCA_034698905.1 Xestoiulus laeticollis | reverse complement strand
TGCTTTGCCCTGATTGGCTGGCTGCTGTAACGCCAGCCGCAGCAGCAACGCCAGCCTGTAGTGTGATACGGCCTTTAGGCGTTGCTGGAATGGACCATCCCTAAACTGCTTTGGATATAATACACTCATATGTTATTTGTTTATTATCGCTCTCCTGGTAAATACTTAGCCCTAGATGGAGTTTACCACCCATTTAAGTGTTGCACTTTGGAACCTACTAGTTTTCTTATACAGTGAAACCTGTGAATAGCGAACTTCTAAATAGCAATAATCATCGAAGTAGTGATAACTCGGTTTGCTCGGATCGATTTTATACTACAAAATTACCTTGGAATAGCGCAAACCCGGTGGGACGTAATATGCTGTATTACAGGGACAAAATCACCATTTTGCCTGTGAATAGCACTGGTCCAGTACAACTGTTACATGTATGTACATTGCCAAACTTTCGCAAATACTAAAGCATCACATATTTCTTAAATGAAAATGGTAACAATGTCTTCCTGAATCTTTGGGTGTGTATATACAAGGTCATCACTTTAACTAAACCTGTAATTGGCACTTCCCTCAAAGTAACACAACTTTTGGGTCTCGTACAATTTCATGTGTTTGTGATAAAACATTTTATTTAATTGTTTACTAAATGACCAGAGTGCCGCATGACGGCCGGGACACCCTGTATGCACACGGTTAATGAATATTTACATATTGTATCTAAGTATGGCGGCGTTCATTTGCACACGTCGCGTTCTGATTAGCAAATCAGAATTTTGTAAATATTTAATCGGCGAATTAAGTAATGAGGCAAATAGCCAATTTGAGCCCGACTTTTATGATGTAACTCGAGGAAACTACTTGTGCTTCCAGCAATGTTCGAAGCCCAGTGGAACTTGCACATTTGTAAATTTCAGAGCTTTAAACTATTTATAATTATAGCACCTAGAATTAATCACTTCAAATTTCATCGACTGATGACCTAGGGGGAATACTTTGACGTGAAATATGATTTTAAAACTTGTTAGATGCATGTACAATTTGTATTTTATTAGTTAGAGGTGTTATCCGTGAATATTTAAGCACAAAGAGTTTAAAGTTTTGGTGGCATTTGCTAGAATAGAATAGCTCGGACATTTTAGTAATTTTTATAAGTAATTATGTGACTCAAAATTATAAGTAGTTTTTTTTTTAATAAAGGCAAAAACATCTGAAAGTATACCAATTGCCCCTCACTTGGTGCCTTTGCTTTCTGAAACAATAGTAATTACCTCCTGGGTCCAAACACGTGTTACGTTTACCTTAATTATAGTAATAAGGTTTTTTTTGTTTTTTTTTCCTCCTTACACATGCTGCTCGAAACCAAACCATGCACTAAAGCTCCAATTCCTTATAATGACCGGGTTTCGGTGGTCATAAAGCTGGTCTGCCTCTGGCCAAACTATTGTTCTATGGCGTTTTCTGCTTGTTTCCTCCATTCCAACTGTCATAGTACACCAACATGTCGTAATTTCGGTTAAAATATAGTTACGACTGCTGGACTGCATCTGTTGCGAGTTTTTTTTTTGTGTTCCTTTGGATGGAAATTGACTTCTACATCGCGGTTTGTGGTTTTCTATATTGTCTGGATGATTCCCTATCATAACATTAAAGAAATCAGGCTGTCTGCTATGAAAGGGTTATTTCAACATTTCGGCATTTGCCTATTCGGTTAAACAGAAATAATACATGGTTAAATATGTTATTTCTTATTATAATAATAACTATTTATATAACTTATTTTTTTATAATAATAACTTTTGTTTACCCTGTAGAGTTCTCAAATTGTAAAGGGGTGATCAAACCTTTGCCCTCTGGCCATTTTTCGCTCATGAATTTTTGTATTTAAAGATTTTTTTTTATTGTAATTATATTGTTATTTTCTTGAAACTTCAAGTTTCGCTTAAATTTTAAAAATAATCATCGACCTTCAATACATTCGTTATAGTGCATCGTGAAAGATGACCATGCAACCGTAGTGCACCTAACAACTACTTCTGGAACAAGTGTTGCCTTGCTATGTTAGATGATCCTCATTTTCCTACGGTTGACCTTTCTAGTCCACGGGTCACGGCGGTAACTATGCAACGGGAACGGGATTTCCGCCGAGCTTAACGAGGCTTTCTTTGCTTTCGGTTGTATTATTGTCGTCCTGAAATACAAGAGTCCGAAGACCACAGATTTCATTCATTTCTGTTATTATTACTGCGTTTTGACTCGTATTTCTATGGCCAACAACAATTCATTTGGATCGCTGACCAAATGCGCCAACGTTTCCGGTTTTGGCTGTGTTCCGGTCCCTCGTTGCTCCGTTACCGGAAAATACTACTATAGGAAGGTTGAAAGATTCGGCCCTTTCCATACACTTTTAAACGGCCATGCTTGAATTCGTATTCCATGCAGGATTTGCAACTGCTGTCTTGTAGTGAACTCTGAGAAAATGGGAAAAAAAATTGCCATGACCGAATATCTAAAATTATGTATAAAAATGTAGCCTGCTTGTATTATTTTTTTTACTTCTATATTACTTTCGGGTGGTACTTCATGCGCAAGTAAACTGTGGCTTTAGTAGATTGTGTATTGAAAAGTAATTGAAAAGTGGTCATTAAGTGTTCGTGTCAAATGCGTTATACCCCAAGAGTTTTAAACTTTAGGCGTAGCACTTAGGAAAAAATTAAAATAAGGAAAATGAAGATAATAGTTTGTATGTATGAAATAAAAACAGACTATTATCTTCCTTTTCCTAATTTGTCATTTTGTCCTATGTGTTATGGCGGAAAAGTTACGATTTGGGTTTCTGTGAAAAATATTTCGTAGGAAAATCTAATTAACATCAGTGTATATTGCTCACGAGACTTCCTATTTAGCCTCATTAATGGAATTTTCATAACTATAAGATTTAATAAAAAAATAAGGTCGTGGTACTGACTTTTGCTCCACCCGGCCTGTATACCCTTAGGCATAGTTGCACTCAGTTGCTGTCACCACAGTCGGTTTCTGTTTTTATTGATTGTTTGTTTTGCTTTTTGTATGTTAAATAAATGCAACATTTGCTTTGATGAAAAATAACCAAGAACGTTCAAAAACAACATGGTCATCGGAGGGTTACCACCAATTTGGCTAAATCTGGTAATAGGTCCACACTAATTTAGGTAATCTCTAACGCTGTTTATAGTTATTTGTAACAAGGGAAAGATATGTCCAGACTTTGGACATGGGCAATATCATTCACCACCAGAGGCGCCTTTGATACACGTTCAACGGACGCGCCTTGCGTTATCGCAAATTGGTTTTTCATAGCAGCGAAAATATTTAAAATGGAAATTGAAAAGCTAGCTATCTTCTTGGTACTTGTGCTAGGTGAACCTTTGACACCTCTGCCGGTGCATAAACAGTGAATGCATGACAGTGGGATGATGGCGATAAAATAAAACCAGGGGTGGGAAAGAGGGGGGAGAAAATTGAAATTACATGCAAAGTTACATTTCTATTGCTGGAAAAATATTTGCTTTCAATTCAGTGCCTTTCACGCTGCCATGTAGCCGTTATCAAAATCCTATTTCCTCTCCAATAAAATCGACAAGCGTGAACGCTCATATTTTTGTGTTATTCTGCAAGTTATCAGCCTTGGATGCGCATTTTACAAATAATGGTTTTGCGACATTGCAACGTTCCGGCCCGTGAAAAAATGGGGGGGGGGGAGGGATTGTGGGCCTGCATTAATATTTGATTTTTAAAGGAAAAACGAAAAACAGAACCGAAAATAAAAACCGGTAAAATTGCGAAATCTTGCTTATAAACCACATTTTTACTTTATTTCAATTTGAAACTGTTTTCTCAAATATTGTGCTATCACGAATGGTAGAAGTTTAGTGTCAGGGACTCTGTAGGCGTGGATAGCTGTATATTGGAAACTATAGCTAGAAAAATTATATTACACATGCATTACATTGTACTGTACGTGTTACACATGTGTGTATGGGAAATATCAAATGGATTCGTCAGATGTTTTAATAGAACACATATGCCCATCTACATGTATGCAATTTTTGAACATTAAATGATCATATATGCGTATAAATGAACAATACACACTAAAAACGTTGGGTTAAAATTCAACCCAATATTTAGTGCTATATGGACATTGGGTTGAATTTAAGTGTAACAACCAAATGTTGGGTCACAGTTATTAACATAGGTTTTGGTTAAAATATACCTAGAATTGGGTAAAAGTGAGGTTTGAATTATTTATAATAAAGGTACCCAATTATGAGTTGATTATAAATAACATAAACCTCACATTTACCCAATTCTGGGCATATTTTAACCAAAACCTGTGTTAATAACTGTGACCCAACATTTGGTTGTTTCATTTAAATTTAACCCAATGTTGGTATGTCCATATAGCACTCAATATTGGGTTGAATTTTAACCCAACGTTTTTAATGTGTATGTTTATGACCTTATATGAATAATATAGTGGCATACATGTACTCTACATGAATACATGGCACTATAATGTTTCCATCCAGGAATGCAAGACTTGCTTAAACGTGACAACGAATATAAAATTCGATTATTCCATAAATTGAATTAATTAAAACTTATCCTGATAACTCGCCATACCTGGCCACAAAAAAAGTCAGTCAAAACCGACTGCATTGTTTTGTTTATGGAGGGTGAGGGCGATCAAATTTATGCATTGATCAAAATAGAGGTGCTAATATATAGTCAGAAAGTTTGTAAAGGAGATTGGTTTACAAACTCATAGTTTCAATTTCAATGTGGCCGGCATTAAATGTATTCTATACACCTAAATTTATTAGCGTTTACATTATTTTGTACATGTGCATTCCCATCGACTCTTCGAGGTTGTTTGTTTGGGCATTCCCGAATATCGTTCACGACGGTCTTTTCAATTTGTATGTTTGGTTTTATTTGTTTATGACCTCCGGCCGTCAGAGGTGGTCAGTCCGATTTTACCACTGTGGTCAAGCTTCATTCAAGGGCTTGTTAACCGTGGATTAATCTTGACCGACGTTCCCTACGAGAACGTGCCGTTATTATGGTCACGGTTTACGACCGGTTGCCGTGGAGGGAATTGCTATATTGCGGTCATTTTTTTTTATAAACTCTGGATGACCATCTTGATTACGGCAAGCATTTTTTGACTGCTGAATCTTTAACGCGAAGCTTTATGGATGAGCCTCAAACATGGCGATTTGGGCTTGCCAAATGCTGCTGCCGAATTGTAGTTATCCATGGTACAGTTTCGATGAGCAACTTAGCGCTTTTTCAGCCAAATTTGGCTAAGTTCGTACAAAGGCATACATGTATCTACCACTCCGTCATTAGATGTCAAATTAAAGCTTTAATAGATTGGCGCCGAAATACAGAATATCACTGTGTGCGACTCTGCGTAACAAGCTTAGGGACCGTCCATAAATTACGTCAACAGCTGAGATTGGGGGGGGGGGGGGGGGAATTGTGATAATGGTAATGCTTGCTGACTAGGAGGGGGGGGTCAAATCTCAGTTGGCGTCAACAAGGAATTAGATCTTATATATAGATTTTTTCAGTTATCTGTACTACTACATTAGTTCCTACTTCGTAATACTTTCTGTACTAATATTTTGACAGAACATGTTTCTCTTCAGTAGAAAAAAATAATGCTTTGTGTATTCAGTCAAATTTTTTACATATTTTGTATTGATTTTGATTTTTAAACTAAGAAAGTGTCATTCAATATCCAGGATCCTCGCAAATACAATATTTACGTGTTGAAACAAATGTATTAAACTAGTTGACGTATATGGGGGTGTCAATTATTGGCCAAATTTAGTAGACGTCATTTATGGACGGCCCCTAAAACGGAGTATTTTGATGGGATGTATATAGGGTTTATTTGCAAAGGTTTCTGTAGTTCATTGCCAAGAAGACATGCACTCTTTCAAAAAGAAAAGTGTCTTCATGTCTAACGCTCCTACTAATACTCATACTACACATGTTAGTGATTTAAATGTTGACCTAAAAGACCGAATGGCCTTCGACATGTGACCAAAAGAGGCTGATGTCGACGGTAAATGTCAAGTAATCATGCGAGGAAACATTGTAATTCTTCGGCAACCCATAAAAGCTTGCAGTTATTCAAAACTATAAACTTTTGATGCGATTCTGTCAAGGGTTTTAAAACTGATCGAGGGTTTAAGGCTCGTACTTTGCATGTTTACGGCTTTTGTCGCTGAGTTTCGAATTAAAACACATCATGGACGTTATCGTGAAATTTGACTGCTTTCCCATTATCTACTTGTTTTCCCCACTTTTCTCTTTTTAGATTAACGTTTGTCGTGAAACTGTTTTACTCGTAATGTCGAGTTGGAGTTTGGGAATCGGGCCTCTTTGATGCTCGCCATTTGACTGCTTTTATTGTCACGTAATGTTTATTTACTGTTTGGCACAGTCATCCACTGAAACTTTCTCTAAAGTTCTAGTTATCTGTTTTGCAGTCACTTTATGCTTCTTGAATTAAGTTGGCGATGTAGGGAAGTATACTGATGGAATTGTTTTCATGGACACTTGGCGAATTTTAGGATTTTGGGAATGCTATATGAAAAAAAAATTATGAATGTCTCTGCTACATTAGTTTTCTGGCAGTGTCAGTCATTTGTCCCTTATTATAAATGTGGGAGTGGCTTTTTGGGATTTCGTGTAACGTTTGCCATTCCTGCACTGCTCAAATCGTCCGTTATAGCCTTGTTGTTATCGTGCATGGCAAGGAGGATGAGACTTTATTTTTTTTTCTATTTTGGTCTCTTTTTGAACGTTTTCCATCATCGCCCCTTTTGCACCATAATGCTACATTATTGCAAAGTGCCGTTGAAGTTTGTGGCTCCTGTGGGTCATCTCTGACGTGCGACTTTACTCTGTTTACAAGGAGCTCTGGGGGACATAAAATTGAAAAGAGCGATGCTTTTTCATGACAAATCCATGTTAGCGTTGCTTATACACTCTGCTATTTAACGTGTTGCGTAGGTATGCAATGCTACGGAGACATAGCAGCGTTTCGTCTAAGTCGCATGCGCAGTACTAAACGTCAAATGTATCGTGTTGACGATACGGTGCTAAAATTTCCATATTTTTAACGTGTTGCTATATATCGCCCTTAGTCTTAGTCATTTTTAAATCAATAATCGTCTCAATTTTAAAATAATAATCTAATGTATAGCCTAATGTTCGTGCATCAAACACAGGTGTATATAGTTTTGAAAATATCGACGTTAAATTTTCACCAAATTATACCATATAGAAATTTGATCTGAATTAAGAATTGAATAAGCAGAATTTGAGATTGATAAATTTTAATGAATTTATTTTTATCAGATATACCCATCCCTAAATCCATGTATTTGCATGCTGCCGAATATTAATTCAAAATGCTTAAAATATCATGATTTCTTTTATCTTAGGTTTTTAGACAAATATTCCACATGATTTGAAAAAGCGGTATTTTATTGGTTTTTATTTCCAGATGTTGGTCATGTCATTCGATGCAAATCTCGGAAGCTTATATAGTCACCATTTTCTGCAACTTTCACCAAATTTCATTAAGTTTTTCTAGGCGAAAACGGTTTTGCGATTTGTAGCCCTATAGGAATGAGCTACAGTAGGTGCATGGGAAAAGAGAATGGTTTTTAGCACTGTTTCGCTGATAGTTATCGAAATAATATATGCGAGTACACAGGAGCGTGCATAAATTATAATTTCAATTTTTGAAAAGCACGTATTGTGCCGCACCGCCCTCCTCCTTCCAATTATTCGCCCGCGCCAAATTATTACCCCATTTACGGAACGCACAATGGCGCCAAGCTAAAAAAAACTCCATCGGAGCCTCTTAATTTGCTTTTATGGCCCCAGTTGTATATATATTGAGATTATTGTTGCTGTTTAATGTGTCGAGATTGCGTTTGCTAATTAGGTTTGGGTACCATCGCAATTGCACCAGACGAGTTATAATTTCATTTATTTTTATGAGACACCGCATTGCCGCTTAATTTGTTGGCAAACCATTGTTTGGCAAGGAAAAAATGACTCGCTCTCGACAGTGGAGGGCAAAGACACGGTCGGAATCGAAATTCTGGAAAATAGGTGGCTGACGACATAGGTGGCGCTGCTGGACGTACATGTATGAAGTATAAGCATGTACCTCCAATTTGCACTACATGATTTACTTGCACCAAGTTCATCAATGCATGCAATATCATCCTAACATTGTCTAATAATGAGAATTTTATTATGGTGCAGGACAATTATGTCTCAATTCTCCTTAGAAAGTTAGAGATGTACTGTGTTTTTTGTTTGGCAGCAATGGATTTCCTAATTTTGTTTTTTACACATAATTTGAGATACTGTTAAAAATTTGAACTTTAAATTTGAACTGTAAATTTATTTACCAGAACGAACTGGGTACAACATGCTTGTGAAGTACATTATAATATGCATTTATATATCAGTATAATAGAAATTATCCATCCCCAATTATTCCCGCACTAGATGTGGTGTGCTCACAATATTTCAATTCTAAATACATTTTTAGCCAAATTCAGCTAAGTTTGTAGGGCCGGTTGCTGAGAGGGGCAAATTACATGTTTGACCGACACAACACAGTATAATCCATGACTGAAAATTCAGAGAATGATCAATGTATATTGAACAGGATTCCAAAAGACTTGAAATTGTGAGGAAAATCGGATAGACTATGAATAGTTGATTTTTTTTTCAAAATGGAAAAACTAGTGTGTAAAATATCAGGGAAATTTAACAAAAATAGATTTGGTTTCATGTAGCCAGTTTTTAGTCATCAGAATTAAGTTTAGTAATGGCACACTCCGCCAGCTAGCTATTCATCTATGAAAATGAGAAATTCCCCATTTCAACTTATTTTAACATTATTGTAAGCTCTTAATTATTATGGTATAATGATCTTTTTATGTACTTATTTGTGTGATACCAAGTTGAAGTCAAGGTACATGTACTGAAAATTGCATTCGAAACATCTTCAACACAAGAAGTTGCTTGGCATAAAATCATATTTTTGAACTTTGACTTGTCAGGAAAGTTGAAAATTTGATTTCTGCAAGATTCTTTTTTTGAAGGATAACATATTTGGGAGTTGTAGCAAATATAATTCACGCCCCTTTTATCTACAGTCTGTAGCGTCAATAAGAGATTAGTGCGAGTAAACTATGAAACTATCGAAGGGGCAAGTAGCTAAAGTTTTTATTGATGTTTATTGAAGCATGATGTCAAACGAAAATGTCGATGATCATAAAATTCCATCGTGTTGCTGTGGGTTAGCAATGCAAGGTTTTGCTTTCGATTTCCCTTTTTTATCTAATATTTTGTGCTTCAGAAGTCTTCGTTTGGGATGTGCAGTCAATTGGATTTTCCCCTATTCTGACTTCATGCACATGTAAAGTTGACGTTTTATTATTAACCGCTTCTGCGCATCTCTGGACGTTTGTCCCATTTCTTGTTTGTCTGCATGCCCCATCGAGCAGTTTCTTCAATTGATGGCCACTGATCATGTATATTCATGTAGATGCTGAGGGGTTTTGGTATGGGTGGGCGGCAGAACTGCTTTATTCGAAGGGAAGTATATGATTTTCTTCTCCATTGCTTTTGATTGACGAACATATTGGACAGTTTTTTAAGTTTGCCCATTCAACGTCTGCCATCTCTTTGATGTAGGCCAACTTCCAAGACTGGATTGACCGAATGTGGCTAGCAGATATTTCTGCAGGCTGCACCAGGGGTGATTTTTTACGCTTCGGTCACCAGACTCTGTTTGGGACAAACAGGATTTGGCAGCTTTGGCAGTACAATAATCTTATTGGGAGATGTTTTGAGCAGTTGTTGTTGACAGGGGCCTTTACTTTGCCGCAAGGAATACTGCAAAAATGAATGAAGTTTCGTTGGAATTTGGTTCCTTGTGTCTTGTCCGTTGGCGCAATCGTAGTATGAATCAATTCTAAGGTATACAGTAGAACTTGTCTAAAATCAACCTGTGTAAAACAATATCCTTTACAAGAGCATAAAAATGTGCCATGTCTACAGACGAAACTATCTGAAATCATATCCTAGTCTAAAAGCATATTTTTCCCTGGTCCCAAGAGTATGATTTTAGACAAGTTCAACTGTATCGGTAACAACTAGAATTTTGGTTGACGATAATTCGGATATGTGTGGGTATCACCAATATTTCCCATTCCTGTTGGAAAATTTATCCACTTCAAACAATTAGCTTCATCAACCGCTAGTCCTATTATAATTATAAATTAAATATGCCGTTGTAAATTAATCGAATAATTTCGAAATCAACATTTGTTCTGCTAAACAGGAAATTGATATGTCCTCTGATATTTGTTTTGCCGAATTTGGGAAAGGGTCAGATCCGAATATGTGCCTGATGTGTTTGAAAAGCTGTTTATCTCGAAATTCGTCGATATTTGCGAATCAATACACATCCTGCTGTTTGATTTGCGTCATTCCGATACCGAAAACTATGTTTGTTAATTAATCCTCGATTAATGCCTCGTGTCAGCCGTTGAATCTTCTGTTGGGATCAAATCAGGTGCTCTTCCTGCAAATTTAAAATTAACTTTATAGAACATATTTTCATGGAATGATTGTTAATATCACTGATTCTTTTCGATTGTGATTTAGTATATGCATTTCATCAATCGATCTACTTCATTGGTTGGAATTCTGTCTATAACCTCATAATGTGTTTCACCGAACATTTGTTTATGAACAGGAGACCAATCAACAATTCCCAAACCAAGATAGCTGCCAAACACCCACATCCAAAATATGAAACAAAATTTTGAACAATGGGACATATGTGGGAAAGATCCTAGGTCAAAGGTCAATTCTGGCAAGATCCATGCATTATGTCAGCACTGAACCAAAACAAATTCAGTCTGCACCAGTTAAAATAACTTAAGATTGAACAAATTTCTGTTTCTTCAGAAAGATTGCTGACAAGTTTTGTGGTGTACGGAGAACGCACAGAAATTAGTGCCAAATGCGATTAAGTTATATTTCGTCACATTATGACCGATTGCCGGGTCGTTGGAAGCGTGTATGCTATCAGTCTTCCATTTTTGCATGCATACTTCAGAAACATGTCCCTTTTTAATATATTCCCTGCTCGCTTACTTCTGAAAAATCTTGCTTTCATCATTATTATCTTTGCTAGCCTGTCATTGGAAGTGCATGGAAATAAAAAGCCCTACTTGAAGTACAACCTATTACAAAGATTGAAGAATCTCACTTTGAGTGATTGCTTGTCATATGGTCAAGTCGGCTGTTGTTGGTAATGACAACGTCTTGAAAAACTCAGTTTGGTTCTTATTGGCAGTAGCACAGAGGTCATGCTGAAGTCTTGAGGATATCTGCTATAAGACTCCAGGGAAATTGCGGTTACGTTTGCGTTTCCTAGCTGGTTCTCAATTTCGAGAAGATGGCTTTCAACCCTGATGGAATGAAGATTTTCAGCCATCGTTTTTCTAAGATTCCATAAAATTCCATGGTACCTAGCAATAACCACGAATTACAATGAGAAATCCATGCTTAACATCAGCAATTCTGACGTTATCTTGTTCAGTGAACATTTTTTTTTATTTCTTGAGAAGATTGCCACGATTTCTCAAAAGCTCAACTGAACTTTTTTACTAACATTTGAAATTCTGTGGCAGTTAAGTGTATTGAACAGTACTTGCACTTAAGAGCAGTCTTGCTGGAAGAAGTGTTTCTACAGATTGGTTGAAAATCAGTTAAAATTCTGTCTACTGTCTTGTATCGTATCCATCTGTTTGGCAATGGTTGTACAGTATGCTTTCCATGTCGGTCCAGTGGAGCAGTCGACTTATGGCATCCAAACAGTTTGCAAAAAATGTGGCATCGGCATCCCGTGCACGTATCCTAACGTCAGCTTTGTCCGGATTAGCAGTCATTCCTGCCTAGGATTACCTACTTCTTTCAAAGGGTTAGTTGTTGAGAACAACTGGACTCGTGTCAGGCTAAAAGCTTATGGTCTCCACGTTCGGATATTGCGATCAGGGCTTTTAGCCTTGGTCCTTTTTTATTTTATTTCTTCGCATTCACTTTAATTGACCCTAAGGCTGGTAATGATATAAATTTGAGCACGAGCTTAAATCCCACGATTTTTTATTGAAAATTAGAAGCAATTGAGCATATACTCTTCATTATTTGAGTTGTTAGCTTTGACAGTGATGCCCCTGAATATCGTGAAAATGCAATCAATTTATATACCAAGCACTGTACAGTACTACATGTATATTATTAATTGTGTCTTTCAGTACACACAAAAAAACAGAGTTTAATTTATTGCTCAAGTACCAGAAATTCTAGTGGTGGTCTTAGGTAAAAAAATATTTCTCACCAGCATAAAAGTGGCGGACTACTAAAGTGTCGTATTATGGCAAGGTCGGGGATTACCCAAATTGCATTGCATATAGTTTTATGGTCATGATAATTTGCTTTCAATTTTTTTAAAATATTAAAATTAAATTATAAAGTGCACTAAGCCACATGCATGCATGCATACATTATCTATAGCCTACACATAGTTGATACATTTTACAAATCTTAAATTGTATCATTTATTAAGCAATATTTATTTTGGTATAGAATCACGTTGCATAATACAATTTTCAAGTATGAATACTATACCTGATACATGTAGTAGATAATAAAATTGAGAATATTGCACACTATATATACATTTTGAAATTAAATTTTAATTACAGTTTGAAGTAAGAAGCATTTATTTTGTATTAGGGAAATGCAAGCATATTTTCTTGTTCATTATTTTCATTGTACATATGTATCTACATTCGGGTTATTAAATTTAACGAAGGTACAACCTCTCGTAGAACGTATTTGGGAATAAATTTATTCATTGGTTCTTGGCTTACAAACCTTTAAATTTCTTTTAAAACGAAAGAAACCTTTTTTTTTCTGCTTGATCCGTACGCCTTTAACTTATTCTGATTTGAAATTTCCATCCAACGTTTATTGGATTTTGAAAGCTGCCTCTGTGACCACCGTGATTTAACGGACGTTAAATTTTAATGAAGCGAAGAAAAAAGGGAAATTCACTTAAATAGTGTATATAATGTATGTATGGCTGTGGCACTTCGTGGGAATACAAATGAGGATTCGGCTAGAATGCCGCTGAGTAGACACGATTTTTTTTCTCTCATTTCAATGGATTTGTGGTGTAGGCTTGTGGAATCTGGCTTGCTTTCATATGAAGTGCAGATTTTCTCTGATTAATATTAATTGTTTGTTTTGTTTCTTTTTTTTTAGGTAAGTTGACGTCATTTAATCTCTTTCGTTCTAACATCTTGAGGAAGGTTTATTTGGATATCTATTGCGAAGCCTTGCAGCAGTCTGGTAAAAACAATTGAATTAACAGCCCCATAATTTCTTTACCTGAGGTTTTTTTTTTGAAAGATCTTAGAAGCGTTTAAAAGATGGTTTCCAATGGATTTTCGAAATTCTTGAAACAATAAGAGTCATTGTAATAGAGAGAGCAATTTAGCTGCAATAATTCCACATAAATAAGACTACCCCTGATTTTATATGAAACAACGCACGTGAATTTAAAAATGAGGACCAAATGCAAAGTGGAATGAATATAGAAGTGTTATTCAAAAATGGTTGTAAAAAATAAAATTGGTTTAGGCCCTATTCTTAAATGGCCCACATATCTAACGTTTACAATATGGTCACGTGCAACTAATTTGAAACTAATATGTAATATGGAATTTACACACAAATCGTTCTGTTTTCGAGCTTTTATCACTTAAGACGATAGCAGCTACCTTTCAAGAAGGGAAAAGTACCTTTCCAGTGGTGTAGAGGTTGTTGAAATACCAAGAATATACAATATATTACAACGTCATAACATGTGACTTCACAAGTGGTTTTGTTGCCATACACTGTATATATGTGTTACTCTATATGGTGCTTATCTTTAGCTTAAGACTTTTTTTTACAAGAAATCTTGTCTTAGTCTTCAGATTAAATATCTGGGAAATGTCTTAAGACTAAGGTAAGACTAGGCAAGGGGAACCTAGGCGTTGGAAAACATTCTTGACCAACAACATGAATGTCTAACTACAAAATATAAACAAACTCCTCTAAGAAATTCATTTTACCGACATAATTTTGATGAATCTTCGAAAATGTTGAAGTTTGAAAAGCTGTAATCCTCCCATGACATTTGCTCCAAAGAAGATGCTTATATAGGATCTATCAGATTCTTTGAAATAAATGATTACTAGTATCCATCGAACAGTTTTTTTTTCTCAGGTCATTAAGCCTGCCTTAAGTTAAGCAAGGATATGGAGATTTTCATTGGCTCGAGGACTCTTTTGGAGAGGGCTTAGACTTGATGACCAATGCCAGAACTATAGCTTGTGTAGGCCTATATAGGTTTCGTTTTGCACGGCCAAGTAAGCAATTAATGCTCGAATTAACCGAGTGGAAAAGTTTAGCTTATTCGGGTCCGTGTCGCCTAATGCTTCGCGACAAATGAACTTGATGGACAGTTGTTTGCTAATGCCATTTTATTGCCAAGTCCATGCACTTGGTGAAGCATTCACGAGGCTGGGATTGACTATTTGCCGACTTATTTTCGGTTTTTCTTGCCGGCGGCTAAAGCGGTTCTGGGCGACTTAGTTTTAATCAAGTCCAATTGGTAATTTGGGCGGAATTGGCGTTGGGGAGCGTTACATTGATCTGGCTCGTTTATTTCGAACGTTTTCCACTCATTGAGGACAAATAGACCTGCATTGATTGGTGGAACGACGGTGACAAATCCTCGCACTGATGGAGGACATGGACTGTTCTTCCTGTTTTGGATTGGGATGCTTTAGTAACATGCTCTTCAATCTGTACCTGCAATAGTATAATATTTTTCATAGTCAATAGGGGAATTCTCAAGTTGATCATCGTACATCTTTAGATTTCGTATTTCGTAAAAGGTATAACCGTTTAACCGGTTGCTCAGGAATATATATCTATATCTCCATGGATTGACCCATGGATCGTAATGATGTACACTGTGCACAAAAAAAAGATAAGTTTTGCTGCTGTCTATAGAAATATTAAGTTAAAATTGTATTCCATCATCCTGCCATAGGCAGGAATTGAATATTTAATGAAATGTAACATATCCGTATAAATGTAGCATTACCGTATAAAGTTCCCCTTAAAAAATCTGGCACTTTGCCCCCTGCCACATGGCATACCACATGCTGACTGCAGGGTAAGGAATTGAATTGAATTGAATTGAATATCGCCTTGTTGTTTTGAAAATGCATCAAGAATCCAAATTTTGTTGCCTATTAGGCAACTATTAAAAATTTTATGTAATTTATTAAAAGGCATTTATTTAAAAAATGATGTCAAAACATATAGCATTACCGTAATTTAATACTCATTTAACTCATTTAAACTAGGGGTCAATGTTCTGTACACTGTAAATAAAAACATGTTAAAAACTGTCCACGAAATAAGACGTTATGATGCTACTTAAGAAATTTAACATAAATTAAGATTCATTTTAAGCATTTCTTTTGTTTTCTGTCCGTCTTATTACAAAATGCAACTAACTTTAAGTTTTAAAACGTGGTAAAATTAAGATGCCTCTTTACATCTTATTTCGTGGACAATTAATTTAAGATGTTTTGATTTTCAGTGCATACTCCCGGGGTTTATTCGAGTATTGACAGTGTAACGATTATCTTTAGGGCACTTTATTGTTTATGTTTAGGACTCCTGCATTGCCGTTTTCTGGGACGTTAACGTTTATGCATGCATGTACTTGATTGAGCCTTATTTCCTATTATCTCGTTGTAATGTTGCTTTTACAACACTATTGCTAGTTATTACATGTACATGTAAATACATATTTTTTCCAAGAAATTTCCTTGTACTCTGCATGCATCGACTTGGCCAATAGTACATCAGCACTAGTACAATGTGGATTAGTTGGAATAAATACAAGTTTTCGGAGTCTGACATTATTGATAGCAAACGACACTTGGTCACAGTGATGTATTGTGTTAGTGCGTTTGGTGTCTATAGTATTTTCAAGCACCATTTTGATTCTAGCGCTAACTGGGATTAAAAAAAAACTGTAGCTTTGCCCAATTTGCGCTATTCAAACAGAAGCTAGTCTTATGATTGGAAGGCCATAGCCGTCTTTCATTCCTTCCTAAATACTGATTAATCTCGGCCTGCTGCATTCCGATGTCGTTTTCGGTTCTCTTTGTGTGTGTACACTGAGGATCTTCGGAAGACAGAGGTTTTATCTCTTGTTTTTGCCAAGAAATCTGAGTGGAAATGTGCGCTGAGAATGTTGGTTTAGAGATCTATTAGACCTATCGTTGCAAAAAAAAAAGCAAAATGGAAAGTTGTATTTGCGCTTCTGCTTGCGAGGCCCTTGTTTCCTGTTTCCACGCTTTATGTCATGATTGGGAATGGCAGCAAATCCTCTGCTCAACCGACCGGAAACGTCTTGCCTCTTGCTCAATCCCTGGCCACTTGACCGTTCGTGCACCCTGTGATTGGCTCAACTGTTTCTCGTTAGCTAACGTATATAATGCACAAGTATTGACGCCAGGGGGCGGGATGCTAGCTCTTTGATTTCATGGGAACATGCTGTTTGTTTTTCTCTCTTAGAACACAGTCTTTCTCTGCTATATAAGTTCTAGCATGTATTTACACAAGCAAGCGCTCAAGTATTTATGTTAGGAACTTTGGTTCTAAAGGAGTTTGTTTTACAAAAATTAGCTTTGAGGGGATTGAAAACTTGGCTGGTTAAGATTTTTGCTTTAGGATAGTTTTCTGAATTTCCTGATAATGTTTCTGATTTTTAAGTCATTTATTTATATATACACACTGTAACTTGACGTGATCTTGCTTGCTTGATTGTCTGTTTGTTTCAACTTCTTTGAGGTCGGCTTTAACCAACTTTCCCTCTTCCTGGAATGCTGAAATTTTGTGTACCGCTTACTCTCCTGGTGCATTTTTATCTTATCAATTTTTACTAAGTAGAGTTGACATTATTAAGACAATTACAATTTTAAATGTAAAAAATGCATTAATTGTAGTGAGATATGGCAGTGAGTCGTAGCATGATTGTCATCGACAACTGTCTTTTGGCGTAGCCTACTGCGAATGCGCAGTACAATTTTCACACGGCTGATTTGCAAACGGCCATGGACGATAAGCAGACACTCCAATCGTAAACGTTCCCAAATTTTGTGGTGGCGCCATAGTCATAAGGCCCTTGCACAATTCGATGCGCTAGTGGCAGCCATCTTTAAAAGCTCTTTCGTTTTGTAAAGAGGCCGTTTTTTCGTGCCTGGCGTCGCTTTATATTCGAGGGATCCGCGGATCCTCTTCCAGATTCCCTTTACGATCCGCAAATGAACCGAGTTTATTTCCTAAACGTCGTAAAATTAACGACGGAATAACAAATTGACACCTGAGCTAACGAAAACGGCTTCTTGGCGGTTGCCATCTTCACACTTTTGCAACGAACCATGATGCGAACTGGATCTACGACGTCCCCAAAGTCAGCTTAATTTGGCTACATAACTTTGCCTAGGCTTTATTCGAGGCCTCTTAACCGGCGCCATCTTCGCTCTCTAATTATTACTTATAAACTCTAATTAGAGCTCTGCCGCCTAAATTGATAAGAGCAGTGCGGCTCTACACCCGTTTTTACAGAAGGCCTCTTGATTTTTCTGGTTGGTTCGCCTAATTAATTGGTTCGATTTGAAGCAGGGAGATGCGAATTGCTCCTTAGTGTCGTTAAACACGATGGCCGCCAGGTGGCACTGTGAAGGTCTTTCTTAAGGCTGAAAGCAATATCAATAGACCTGTGTCACCTGTGAGGACCATTTCTTATGTTTCCACTAACTGGCACAGATGGCGCTGCGCTAGCGAGGACATTGTCTATTCCTCTTTCTACATGGTATGACGATATCATTGTGCATGTTACTCCTTGTAGATGGGCAATCATGCAAAACACATTGACTGCAGTTCGAGAATACATTTTACATAACCTTATTCAGGATTCACATATAGACTCACCTATTAACGCATTTTAACATAATCTTGCATAAAATATGCAAAAGTTGATATCTGTTTTTACAAGTTTTTAACTATAAAAGTTTTTTCTGTACAAAAAACTTGTTATTTTTTTAATTCGAATTTGACAAGGAATAAACTTTCTTAATGCAATGTAGTAGTTAATGAACAATGTAAATTGCGTTCCGAAACAATTTCTTGGTGCAACAAGACAAGTTGTCAAGTATATATTCAAACTTTTATAATTTCATTGTTTAGAATGGTCAAGAAAAATGTTTTAAAAACTTCACGGAAGTTGAAACTTTTATTTCTATGGAAACAATGCTATTCTGACAAAATTTCCGGACATAAATTTCAACGACATAACCCATGCATGAAATTTCCATTATTTCAACCAGGACCGTTAGCTGGATTAAGTTTGAAACTCCTATTAATCGTGCTAGGTGGTGAGTGTCATGTTCTTAAAACATCTAATTTCCAACATGGCCGCACCCTTTTAATCCAATATTCTAGTGCAGCTATGCTATTACAAATTGTTTTGTTGCAATTCAATTTTAATCGCCGATTAACTGATGGTGGCATGGTGCAAATTGCAAATCAAGAGCTTTTCTACATAAGACCTTAATTTCAAGAGCTAGAAGTGGTTACGGAAGTGTGTTCGGGCGCCATCTTGTCGCTTGCGCCCAAGACTTTCTCCCAATTTCGTTCATTTCCCGTTTTCTCTTCCGCCACTTGGAAATTCGGTCTTGTTTTTTTTTCTTTTCTGCCTTCTCCTCATCCTGCGACGTCGGATTTACTAAACTGCGAGAGATTATCTTTCAAATTGCGCCGAGTTGGGAAACGTCCCCACCATAAATAAATCAATAGGCCGCCAGGAGCGTGCAGTCGATGCGGCGCTCCGACTAGCAGCCGAAGCGACGAAAGCGGGACCCGACCGCGACGCCCCCCACAGCCCCTCACCCATGCTTCCATTACCTAGATTATAATATATGCAATGGAATTTTGGGCATGTAAAATTGAAAACTAATGGAGAAAATGAAATTTCTGAGAAAGCAACTACTTCATCAGCGGCAGCGCTGCAAGAATGCTTTTCATTTGCGGAGGAGCAAGCGACACGTGCACTGTGTGTACGCCTATTTGAAAGAGATCGGGCGACACCCGGCACCCCCACTAAACCGACTTTCCGCTTTTCCCGGAGATTAATTCGTAAATGACGGCACGGGAACCGTACGCGCGGATCTCACACTAGGTGGGGCTACCGTGCCAAAATGGTGGTATGTTTTGCGCAAGAAGACCAGTTCTGACTTTTGGTCAAGATGGTCAGCATTTTTGTTGGTTAAGGTGGTTAGGTTAATTTGCTTTAAAACCTGGAAAAGTCAAGGAAGTTGAACATACAATACACTAGCGCCACCACAGTGTGGTATAGTATATATTAGTTCCGTTCACACGATCGCTTTTCCGTATAAGCCAACTCCGGAATTTGATAAGCTCATGCCACAGCAGCTGGACATTTTGATGGACCCAAAATTTTGGAGGCTGTGAATGCCGATATATAAAACCAAGCAGACTACAAAAATTGAATGCGCTACAGAATTTAACTCTGCCAAATTAGGAAGCCTTGGAAGAGGGAATAGGAGAGGGGTGAGGTAGAAAGGAGGTCCATATATTGTGCAGGGCAGGGTAGGGAGGTGCAGGGAAAGTCTAGT